>OMLM01014933.1:22865-34548 GCA_900302695.1 Helostoma temminkii | reverse complement strand
AAACTAATTAACTGCAGTTTTAATTTTACATAATGAGAATATAAAAGCTAATGTCATTAATATAATGTAATGCATTTTAATGGATATAGCAACTGTCCCCAATATGGGTTTAGTTTAACACCTGACTTTTTGTTTTCAAATGCAAATTCGTAGTTCATTTTCATAAGTAGACATATTTTTCTGGTGTGGGTAATAAGCAGACCGATGGCAGTGCCTGAGACATTGAGCAGAATGCAAAAAATGTCTCCAAGTTACTTAGTCATACTTTGTAAGACAGCAACTGGATGCTTTTTAAGTTGAATTAACACGTCTATAAAAACATTTGGTTAAATATTCCTCAATCACCAAAACACTACATATCATCTACTAATAAATGTCTCTCAACTCACTCAGGAGACATTCATTCTCAGTCCATCTGGAAATGGAACAATCCTGACTTGTTCCAACATTAGTAATGTCTGTATCCAACATAGAACCGAGGGCCAATACATCAAACCAAAAAACATTACACAATACACTGAACACTATTCCGCACTGATCTTAACTGTTTATCCTGTTACACTTCATGTTGGTGCTGGAGCCAATCCCAGCTGTCACTGGGCAAGAGGCAGGGTACACACTGGATAGGCCATCAGTCTATCACAGAGCATGTCAACCATTCACACTCCCATTCATTTTTAATTTAGAGTCACCAAGTAACCTAACTGCACGTCTATGGACCGTGGGAGGAAGCTGGAGTACCCAGGGGAAACCCACTCATGCACACATGTAAACTCAACCACAGATAGGGATCTGGCAACTGGTGGATTCAAACACAGGCCCTTTTAGCTCTGAGGAAACAGTGTTAACCACTGCACCTTAGTTTGCACTGGTCATCCACATACTTATCCTTATACATTAAACATCACACCTCTGCATTATTTTGCATAGATCCCTTACATATTCTTGCAGGCTGTTGTATTCTATGCGTTGACAATAAAGTGTCTTGCACAATTGCAAAGTGCACTGGTGTCCATCGTATGTTACCCAGCTGACTGATTCCTTACTCTCCATGCTCTGTCTGGCTGACATGCAAATTAAGCTCTGTCACTGAAGGGACTTATGAAACCACAAAGGCTTATTTGGATGCCACCACAGTCTCCATACTCTACACTTTCACGCGTGACATAAGCAACCTACAGTGAGTAATGGTGTGTTTTAAAACTCACCTGACTTCATATTTTTGACACGTCTTTTGACACTTCAAAGCAACAAGATAATAACGCAGCTTTTGTCACATTCACTCCGACTCAACCACCTGATGATGAAACGTTGGCCTCTCTGAAAGGCCAGAAGTTTATCAGCATTCCTCACATAGTTGTGAAGCAGACTGAGCTGTGGTGCTGCATGTCTTGTACCCTGGAATGTTACAAAACCAACAAAGACAAATAAAAAAGGTTAGATTAAAAAAGTTGCCAAGCCTGTTGTGCTTATAATTATCATGCCATTGCATTTCTTTGCACAAATATTAATTCGGTTCAGTTCAATTGTTCAAGCTTTATGAACATATTCAGGTACAGTATTGTCAGTGTTCAGAACATTTGAACTAAACACAGATTACATTACCTATCCTCACATAGATTACCTCTCCCTTCTTTTCATTTCAACTTCTTTTTTAGCAACTCATCAAGTCAATCATCTCCACAGTCATGAATTGTAGCTGGTGAGACTTACTCGTGTGTTAGGATATCCTGACCTCTTGTGGGCTTTGTGTGCAATGTGACATTATGATGCCAGTTGCCACTCACTGCTACACCTACACAGATACTATCTCTTATTCTGCTTAATAAGATCTCTCCTGCATGAACTTTGTCTCCTCATCAGATGAAACTCATGTAAAATTTATTTTCAAGACAACTTAGATGTCTCAAGCTGGATTCGGCTGTCATGCATAATTGTGGTACGTGTGGAAGCAAATAAACAGTAAATAAGGTACAAGCATTTAAATAAATGTCTAATGTAAACACATCTGAAAAACAAAATTAAGCTATTTTACCACATAAAAATGTAGTGTGCAGACAGACAGGTTCAGCTGCACTGGTGTTGGGACTGTACTGGTGTTTGATGGCCTCACACAGTGTTTCTGATGGGAAGACAAGCCAGAATTAGCTAACTGATAAATGTGAACACCCTGTATAACTGGACTGTAGTCAGGCTGCATGAGGCTGCCCATGGAGATAATAGAAGAAAAATAGATATTAAATAAAGATGAAGAAATAAAAAAATGAAGACACAACCTTCCTATTGTAAGATACCACTCACAGTGGAAAAATGTTGTCCACTTTAATAGGTACAGCACCACAGTTTGTGAACGCTTGAGAATTTTCTGTGTTTCTGCATAAATATGATCATAAATTATGAAAAGCATGATAGATTTTCAAACTGCTTCTGGTCCATCTGCAGCACTTCTATAGCATAAAGGCCAGGAATATTTTTTTTAGAACCGCCAGGTGTTAACTGATTTCTGTGTTTGTACAGTTAAGTCAGAGGAAGTGACGGGTTTGTACTGGATGGATTCCTAATACACTGTGGATGAAAATGGGGAAGACAAAAAAATAAGTCACTCCTCTCAATATATCGTAGTCTGGCACAACACCACCTTTAACTAAACATTACAAGCTTTACAAAGACAGATGTTACATACAGGGTTGTATAGGTTTTCATTGGCTGCTACAGGTGTATCTGTACTGATGTAGACATAATTATTTGTCAGCTGTGTTAGCATTGTTAGTCTGATAATAACCTATGTTAAAGCATATTATAGCCTACATTTAGTACGGCATCTACAAAAACACTAACTAAGTCTGCTCAGGCTACGCTTTGTATTACTTTGAATTAGTAATATGTTCTTGATTTATCTAGCTGAAAGTTAAGTTCTGAAGGACTAATATAGTCATGAAATAATATTATATAATATTCATCTTGTGGAGACCATAAATGTCTATGCCAATAGATGTTGAACCATTTCTGACAAAACCTGCTACAACTATATAGTGGGTGTCTCACAGTGGATGTTCCTTTAGTTTAGTGTAGTTTCTTTTTTGTTGTTGTTGTTTGGATGGTTATCACTTTTTAGAAAGGCATATATCTCTGCAAAATAACTGTACATCAAAATCTCTTACAAGACCAAACAGCACAATGTTGCAGTAGTTTCTTTGTAATCACATTTTATTTTTCAAACAACATATAGAGTACTTTACACAAAAACCAAGCCATTTCTGCTTCAAATATTTACATAAAACTTTGTAGAGAGACAGAACAAAAACATTCTTTGGGTCTGACCATGCAAAACAATAAATAAAGTTCCTGACAGTGCTTTGCATGGTGCTTCGAACAATAAAAAAAGCTCAGATTTTAGTTGGCTATACATGAAACTGACTTGGACCACATAGTCGTCAGACATGCCTTGACCTAAGACTAGGCAACAAGACAAAAAGGATTTGACTTAAGGTAGGTCAGGTGCACCTTAATGCATTTGCTACAGGACAGTATGCACTCACTCAGTCTGAGGCAATCCACACTATTCCAAGTTTAAGCAACTGTTGACAAGGATGGAAACAGAAATTAAAAAGTATAATGTGCGACAGTTTTCAGTGAAAAGCTTAGATTACGTAGAAGAACTGCAGCATCCTTGAAGGATGAAGCACTGTACACAATAGACCTCAAGATGTTTTGCTTAACAAGGCCTTAAAATGTTTTCAGCGACGCTCTTGCCACCAACACAACGAGCAGGAGCTTTAAATTGACATCACAAAAGTACAGTTCTCACTCCTTTTATCCCTCAGCAAGGCGACAGACAGTGTGCAGACATGATCCCTTGACTCCTTCTGCAAGCAGGGTTCTGAATCTGCTCCTTTCCTCCCTCTCCCTCTCCTCGTCATCTATGGCTCAGGTGATGATCTGTGGCTCCCAGGACTGGCTTGCCATCTGGGGGCGACACTGGGAGATGACCGGAGGCCCAGTCGGAGTCTGGCTGTCCAGACAGAGGCCGCTGACCATGTGCTGCAGAGCTGTGCCTTTTGGCTTCCACTTCTGCAGAAAGAAATTAAGACGGAAACATCTCAATTTATCTCCTTTGGTTCAGAAATGATGGATATCGGCACAGCAGGATCACGTTAGCAGTGAGTCAGAGCTGGATCACAGTAATCACATGAACGATTGACTTGCTGCACTAACAGTGGAACAACCGTAGTACAGCCAGCTGGAGTGCATGACAAGAGAAAAAACTTTTTTTGGGTTACCAAGTACTAATGCAAGTGTGTAACAAGCTACTTTAGTTCTTCCTAGAAAACAGTGTGTTTTGCAGCATAGCTACTTTTCCCTTAGTGACACTACTGCAGAATTTATTCCTTGTTTTCACATACATGTAATGAAAAGCATTCAAAATGAGAAAAAGGCGAGTAAAGAATGAGAAACTAAACTAATTACAAAAGCACAAATTTGCAAATGTACAAAGAACTGTGATAAATATGTATATGGATTAAAACAAATGGGCAACGTGCTGAAATTCAACAGTTGTGTTAATGTGGTTAATGTGGTTAAAGGAGTGAACATAATACTACAAGGCTACAAGCTCATACTACCAGCCTTGCTGAAAAGAATGGGTTGGAAAAGTTAGATTTAATATTTTATTTAATCTAGTATCCATTTATGGTTATCACTAAACTACTCTTTTACCCTTTACAGACATCAGTATCTGTGATAAGGAGGTTTCATGTAAATTGCTTACCAATACACTATACTGCATCCTGTACTGTAATACGTTTGTGTCTGAAGAATAAAATGTTCTTTTGTTTTGATTCTCCAGAAATCTAATGTTACTTTCATGTGAAACTGCTCAGTCTAATCACTGTGGGTAAAAGTGCCGGAGCGAGTTTGACAGGAAACTTGACTCTTACAGTAAAGAAGGTGAAATAGTTTGTTTCCCATGAACAGGAAGTCTATTTATCACCAGGTGTGAGTGATTTGTTTATCAGCTCACTGATTATATAATTAGAGTTTAACTTAAGGCAACAACAGAGCATCATAGTGCTAAATCCAGATTTATGGAGCCATATGGAGGCTTATCAAAGTGCAGAGGTGAGTAGGGTTAATCTTAAAATCCTGCAGGAGGGAGAGTGTGTCAGTGTTTATGTGTGTGTGTCACATACGATAAACCCATTAAATGTTTGTGGTACATCCGTGTGATGTTTGTGCAACAAAAACAAGTAAGAAATTAACAGTAACAATGATTAACATGTATTTGTAGCGTGCAGCATGAATCTCTTTCTATGGTGTTTAACACATGGCTTTAGGTTAAATTAAATGAGTTTTTGAAGGCTGTTATGATTAATTTGGAATAAAACTGAAAACGCTTCAAGCTGGTTATCTGTCTGAGATATGGCTGGGTCATGCCAAAGTATTTCATTACATTTATTCTTGTTGGAGAAGCTTCTAAAATCATTTATAGTGACAATAGAGATGAGATCTCCAGTAATTAAATAGCTTCAGGAGCAAACAAAGAAAAGATACAAAACATTTATGCAAACAAAATGTTGGAAATTTGTTTCACATGATTTTTTTTTTTAAACTGTAATCCGGGAAACCCCCTGTTATTCTCTTTTTTTATGAATAAAAGTCTAACATCAGATGCCTGTTAATGTTTACAGCTTTTACAAAATGTACCACTCTTGTTGCTTGAGAACAAAGTATTTTTTCTTTTCTTGGGGATTAAAACACTGAGGACAAAATGGCCAAATGTCTCCCACAGCCATTCTTGATGATGGCCAAGCTCCCAAAGAACTCTCACAGGATTGCGATGGGCCTGCAGAGAGATGAGACGATGGACTGGCAAGAGTCCCAC
The DNA here is from genome assembly GCA_900302695.1 of Helostoma temminkii. Lineage (NCBI taxonomy): Eukaryota > Metazoa > Chordata > Actinopteri > Anabantiformes > Helostomatidae > Helostoma > Helostoma temminkii. The sequence continues at coordinate 28,667 of OMLM01014933.1, read as the reverse complement.
GCACTCATACACATGGTTCGAGTTAATAACTCCCTTCTCGATGTTATAAATTGAATGTGGAGCCAACACGGACCCACATGGGATCAAGTGTTTAACATTCAGAGCGAGGAGAGTGAGAATGGAACAGAGTGGGGTCTGAAGTTTTGGGAGTGCTTGTTCTACTACTTCTATAAAATCAACAGTACTTCTTTTGGCAGGAGCTGCATCAGCTCCTCTCAGCCTCCTGGCATCGTCAGCAGGCGGCTTGCTTAGCATCTGTCCTCAAACCACCTGTTATCTCCAAGTCTTTCATGTATGAGTTCAACAGTGACACATATGAGTGACACATCAGGGAGAAATTACACACAAAAAGTAAACATTTGGAAAAAGTGAGCCCTACCAGTAACATGAGTGATGGTGGAGCATTATAGCAAATCTTGTTTCTTTTGTTAACCCGTAGTTAACACAACAAGACAAAATGGCCCTTTTATGACAAAATAAGTGGTGCTGATGTTGCGGAACGTGATTGAACTGTTACCTGTCTGGGCTCTTTTGTGTTGCAGCGCTCCATCTTGACCTTTGACCCTGCTGTGAAGGCAGAAATGGCCAAGCAGAGGTCCTGCTGCCGGATCAGTGGCTCTATTAGCTCCCATCTCTGCAACACATGGAAAAACGGATAATTGGTCAGGCTGCTAATTAAAGGCGAGAAAATATAGACAATAGAGAACAAATAACTGCATTTATAAGATTTTCATGAGGCGTTTATTATGTGTATTATATCATAATAATTAGCTACATTTCTGTTCATCTCATTAAAAAGTAGAACATAAACCAAGCTGTTTGGGTTTATTTATATATATTTTATTTTCTCACATTCTCTGGCTCTGATTACTTTTCTCACTCTTCAATCTTTTTGTGACTATGTTAACCTGAACTACAGCATAGCAGCTCCAACCAAACAACTAAGAATAAGTACGACATCAAGCTGTGTAGGTGCTGCATGTATCATCCTTAATAAAATAGTAAAATTTTAGGGGTGATTAATGTTGACTTGTGACTAAAATTAATTGTAGGAGGCACAGTGTCCTTGTGTGATGATTAATAGCACATATTTATCAGCACTGTAACCCAGCAACAGAAGAACATTTTCACTGCGGCCACAGAAAAATAAACATAATGAATAAAGAATATCATACTTTACAAAAGAAAAATTATATAATACAAAAGTAAGCTATAATTTATCTTAATTTGTCAAAGAAATTTTACAAATACCACACACAGTCATTACAGAGGCCATGTTAAAATATTTTGTACACATCCAGGCATTTATGCAATCGTCCATATTTGATATTTACTTAATCTTAAACTACATGATCTAATATTGCCTTAAAGTGTGTGTGTACATTCTGGAGTATACAAATGTACTCCACAGTTTGTGGTGCAAATTAGGTGAAAGAAAACCCAGAGAAACTGATAAAAATAAAGACCTCTGCCTATAGACCTAGTGATAAAAACTTGGGATGGTAAAGGTGGATTTTAACCACTTAGGTACTGTAAAGGATTATACATAAAGAGACATTGACTCATTCAATACATTTTATAAGAATCCACATCTGATTGCTAATACACCCACTGTACCACAGATGAGGCCCAAATTATAGGCTTATACAAACAGTGCTTAAGTAAATTTTTGAGCTATGTATACTTTCCATTTTATGTTATGCTTTTGAACAGTTATCAGTTTTAGTTACTGGTTACTTTGCATATGTTGATTCTTTATACAAAATATAATAAAATAATAAATGTTGTATTACTGGGGATTAAAGCACCTGGCAGTATATTTCACCTTTATTTTTATGCTAGGAGAAATTAAGGTAATATTGATGACTTTTCTGAATAACTGTCAGAAATAACATTTCTGAAGTGGTTCTCTCTTTAATTCTGTAGATTAATTAAACTTTAACAAGGGCTGCAGCACAATGTTTCCTGATTGGCCACGTGCAACAAATCTACACTAGACTCTTATGTTCATGTTATCAGTACCATCAAATTCAATAACATTTAAAATAGTTGATACTTTATTAATCCCCCTGAAGAAATCCTTTGTGGACAGACTTCCTCTTTAAGGCTCCAAGGGTACTGGATACAGTGTCTTGTCCAGGGACACTTCAACGTGTGGCCAGGAATCAAACCCACAACCTTGGGGTCTATAAACGACTAACCTACCAACTGTTCCACGGTTGCCCCTAAACCTTTTAAGACCAGTAACTCAGTCAGATTGATGCCTTCACTGTACTTGTAAATATGTACTTTGACTGACTTTACACTTCTTCTGTGTACTTCTGCCACCTCTAGATAAACTCTTACATCAGCGTCATCAGGTCACATGCTGCAAATTTTCATAGTTTCTGGATTTGATAGTTTCATGACCCACAGCTTCTCCCTAACAGCAGATTTCTGACCTGCGATTGTGGCCTGTTGGCTCCAATGCCCCTGCACTCTGCCAGGCCCAGGCCATCTGTCCCACGGGTCTCCAAACACAAACCGCCTTGTTTGAGAACACTGGACACCGCTTCCTGCTCAGGAACCCTGAGGGAATCATTGACAGAGGAAAAGAGAGGCCAGTGAAAGGTCTTATTACAACAGTAAGGAACTGATGGATTGAATTGACTTGTTGCCCTGTTGGGGATTGAATCACACCACTTAGTAATCCACCCCACTTCAACACGTACTACTAAAAATATAAAATTACTGCAGTTATTAGGAAAGAAGCAGGTAAAGACAGAGAGGCTGGAAATTTGCTTGAGAAACAAGATGGTGGGATACACTCAGACCACTCTCAGATTCCCACACACATCAGATATATTCAGATTCTTGGTTGTGAACTTAGTGGTCATGACATTCCAAAGGAATTGTGCTAAATATTGTGTCATTTTTTTTCTCTAAATGTTTATGTTTAGTTTGGAATGAAAGCTAAAAAAATGATTTCTGCCTCATTTAAGCCTCTCCATTTTCTTTAATAATCTTTAAAAACACACATGAGTGAACAAACCTTTCAGACCTATTTGATTAATAGTGTTTGGAAAAAAAATCTTTGGTGTTACATAATAAACATTAAATGTTTTATGTACAGGTCAGATGGAAAGTCATCAAAAAATTCTTCATAGCTTACATACATATTTAGTTCTTCTATGCTTATAAATATGTTTTTGGATGTCACTGTGCAGAGTCTGGCTCTAGAAAGTTATTTTCACATTAATCTGCTTTAGGGGAAAATTTCTTTGTGTTCAACTTAAGTTCAACAGTTCAACATCTGGATGTACAAACAGGATTTTGTACCATTACAACCAATCTCATCTAGAGGCTGCTGGTCTCACACAGGGCTGCCACATACAGACAGACAATTTTCACACCTATGGTCAATTTAGGATCACCAGTCTAACCAGCATGTTTCTGGACGTGCAGGTTAGTTATCAATATATATACCTCAGCTCCGGATAAACATTCTCCATGTACCAGCGGAAAGGTTTGCAGTTCAGCTTTCGCCTCAGTGTCAGACGATCTGCGATGCTGCAAGAAGAAAACACATGATGAGTCAAAAAGATGTTACATGAAGAGGAAATATTTCCTGTTATTCTGGTGTTGAGCAAAACATGAGCACAAGAATCATTGTCTGATTCTTAAATGTAAATATTTGGTGCCTTACTTTTTTATACATAACAATAAACTGAATATCTTGGCATATAGGACTGATGGTTGGATAAAATACTCTATCTGAGACATAAATGAGCAAAAACAAACTATAACCTGTAGGAAACATAACCAAACCTGAGCTCAGGTGTGTTGTACTAGGAGAGAAGAGGATGACAGAATAATAGACAAACCTGCCAAAGGCCTTGCCCTGGGCTGACGGCCTTGCAGAGTAGTAGTACTGTTTATATTCGTCCATCCACACCTCGGCAGCCCGCCGGGTGTTCCTGCGGGGACACAGACACAACACCTGCTCAGACACAATAATGACAGTGCTGCTGGCAGCTCTAATGACAGTGTCATACACCATTTTTAAAAAACAAAAAACATCTGCACCAGAAATTCCATCATGCTTTGAGGCCTTAATTTGCAGGTGTATTTGCAAAAAAATTGTTTCAGAAGAATGAGAATTTGACATATTTATGCAAAACTAGATCCATATTTTATTGATAAAGAAATGCATGCACCTTAATCTACAGAGGGTGACGAAACAAAAGCAGAGTGAGAAAAAGTATAAAGTAAACTTTATTTGCTGTGTATGTTATTATGGTTACTCACTATGTAAAATAAATACTGATGGCGGTTCTGCAATTCTCGAGTAGATCTTAAGCGCAGATGAATGCTAATAAGTTACAATCACAATGTTGTTGTTGGCATGACAGAGAGTGGTGACGGAAAATGCACCAATTTCAAGGTAAGGCAAGCAAAATTAACCTATAATATCCAATAAGGTTATATAATTATTGTTATTGCTATTGCTTGATGAACCATATCATTGTCCTGAATATCTCACTACTAGTCCACTACCTAGCGGTTGGTAAGATGCCCTGGAGAAAGTTAACGCTTTGGCAGCGTTGTCAAATGTCCTGAACATTAGAAAGAGGAATTTTAGATTTAAGGAAGTGATTTTACTTTTCATGATGTTTCAAAATTTATGCTCTAGTTACTTACTCATGTGTTGGTCAGTCAGGTCAAAACTTGTGAAAAGTGTGAAGTTTGCCTGGTGAGGGACTTACCTTCCAGCTGATCTGTGCTGAATCATGTGACACTTAAGGTTTTAAGGCTAACTAAAAGATTACCCTTCTTGGCAGATGGTAAATTGTTTTGAGCTGTAATAACACAGTTAGACAGGATGTCAGGCGTCTGACAGATCAACCCACTCACTTAATGTAGGTGAGAGCGTTGCCTTCTGGGAAGTCATACGGGTGTCGTTTCCTGAACACATGACCCACGCGGCTGCAGGGAAGAATCTCCAAGCTTCCTCCACACATCCACACCCGGAAAGACAGCTCTGAAGGAGGAGAGACACAGTTGATGAGGACAAGAATGCCGACTTGTAGTGGTGTTTGTTTACCTATGAATCTATCTGTAAATAATATCGCCCCAATATCAGCACGGACATGTTCACCTGTTACATTATTCATGCAGCAGATGGCTATAAGCTGTAATAAAGCTGTTGTGGTGGATAATTTAACGCCCTGCTGCCTTGCAAATCTGAAGGACACATCTGGCATTTCTAAGCACAGGCTGCTGGACCTCTGCAGCATCCAAAAACATCTGCAGTTATCTAGAGCCTGACATGCCACATCACAGCTAAACACACAACATTAAGATGTTTAAAAATTCCAGTTTGATTTTTTAAACATAAACGCTCATGCTTAACTGCAGGATTATCTGGTTACTGCTGCAGCTTTTTTCCCCCATTACAAGCAAACTTGTCTTGCATAAATTGTGAATAATTTTTTTTCGTTCCAAAAAATCACAAACATGATAAAATCCAGGTCAAATCCATTCTTCCAAATTGAGTTTCCTGAAATCTATTAGGGAGTTTATTTAAATGCGGTGGCTGTGACAGTGGTTTAATGCTCTGCAAACAGACGATGTATTTCTTAAGTGATGGGTCTCAAACATTATGGAGGGAACTTCATATGTGACGATAGGTAAAAACCTCCTGTACTTTCTATTTTGTAATAAGAGCGTCATCTCTTATCGTTCTACTCCCCTTCTCCTGTACATTTTTAGTGAAGCCCACATATCAGAATTTAATGTAAAAGTTTATAAAATGGCAAAGTG
>OMLM01014933.1:9074-22845 GCA_900302695.1 Helostoma temminkii | reverse complement strand
TACGAACATGAAATGACACCTTACTTACTGGAACTCAGAGGACTATTTAGCTCAATTACACACACACACACACACACACACACACACACACACACACACACACACACACACATTTAGAGGAATATTGGAATATTATCAATTTTATGGTTTATCTTTGAACTTTACCAGCTGGGCAGAGTGAAGCTTGGTTTTGTGTAATTCCTTAAAAGCATTTTGAGTAGGATGTGTGGTGGAGGATGATTAATTCAAAGTGATTTTTCTGTTCAAATTGTGCTCACCAAAGTTCTCCCCTCCCCAGATGTCCATGTGGGTGTCATACTGGCCCAGGTGGTTGAACCAGCTCTTGTCCATCACGAAAATCCCACCAGCAATTACAGGAGTTCTGCAGAGCACAGAGGAAAAACGCCACTTAAACCATTATTATTTAGCTTGTTAGTAATAGAGAAATCTTCAATCTCTCACTATTTTTTGTGAATTGAGTGGATTTTGGGCCATTTTCATAAGCTCTCAGGTCCTGTCATACTTCAATATAGGTGACAAACTCAGCAAATCAAACAATGTAACACTGTTTGTGTTAAACGTACAATTCGACAGGCTGTGAGAGCTCCATGCTAAGTGACACTATGTGTTAATGTTGTTGTTTTGTGACTAATTACACATTTATTATATGCACTTATGCAAAAGCATAACATCAACTAATATAAGAATCTTAATGTGTCTTTTGTTTTGATCTTTAGGTTTATATTGTCTAGATTTAGTTATATGAACTTAATATTTAAAATTTTTCCTAACATGTTGCATATCCTGAAATTATTTAGTGTTTTATCACATCACCACTCCACAAACTGGAAATGAGAAACATTTAGTATTTTAACAGAAAAAAGAAGCACAGCAGAGTCACTACCAGGTTAATTTAAACTCTAAATAAAGAGGTATTTTAGCATGTGTCATAAAAAATAAATACATATATTTTCTATAATAAAAAAAATCATACTGCAAGAGGAATAATGACTGTGCTGTAGAAATACCTAATTGGCTGTGTGGGGTCACTTCTCGCCATTTTCTGCTCTATGGGAATCTGCTCCCATTTGAAGTGGAGACTCCAGTCAAATCCTGACAAAGAAAAAAGCAGCATGAGAGAGACAGAAAGTAAAATCTGGCAGTTTAATTTACAACCACTTTGTCTAGACATCAGACCTAAAACAGACCGAGGGAGGATCCTGGATTTCTCTCTTAAATGGGTCCATCATTCATTCAGCAACAAAATAAATTTAAATACTTCACTGGCATTCAATGAAATCTTTATCAGGGATTGTGATGTCATAAGAAGGGTCTATGAAATGTGTTTCTTTTCCCTGAGTGCAGCTGTGAGTTATCAGGTTACTGTGCGTGATGTGTGTGTTATGTCCTGACCTCCTCTCAAATCAGCAGAGGCAGCCAAGTAGGCAAAGTTATCCAGGCTGATGACGTCTATGATGGGGCTGACCACACGAGTATGGTCCTGCATGGGAGGAGAAGGACACATGGGCTCATTATGATTGAGACAGCTCTGAAAGTGATTGAACATCTTATATTTGTACACTCAAAGGTATTTATAGCCTATTTAGCTGCTCTATAAGGAAGTCACAAAAAGTCTTAACATTAATTTATCGAGTACCAGACAGTACCTGTCAAAATTTGGAGATTTGCGTGTGGTTTTTACTTAGTTTCTATTGTTTTCTACATTCTAAGTTAACACTGATGATATCAAAACCATGAAATAACATATATGGAATTAAGAAGTCAGAAAAAAAGCGCAACAAACTCAACTGAAAATCAGCACAATGAGACAGAAAATATAGAACATGCAGCAAAGTTTTAGAACCAAGACCTGAACTGTGCACATCACAGCTGCACTGGCACGTCAGTTTACAATCCAGATATGTATTTGTACTCTAATGATTCAGTTAAATAGGTCCTTTTGTTTTCTGAATAATTAGCTACATTAGTGTCGACTGCAGAGTTGAGATTTCTGGCAAAACTTACTACTACTAGGTGCATAAGAAGGAAATATTTCTGTCTCCAGGGCAATGATGTAATGCAGAATTAAATTTTGTTTTTCACAGGCATAAAAAGTTCAGTTCAGCCAAATGTGAGTATTTTGAGTGTTTTATTAAGTCAAATGTTTATTTCCAGGAAGCATGAGTTTAATGAGGATTTAATTTAACTTTTAATTTAAGGATTCATTCTTGTTTGTGTGTGTTTAAATCGTATTTGATTTTATAATGTTTGTCAGAGCTGGTTCCAGTTTTATCTGTGTGCTTGAGTTTGTACACTTTACATTTCTTTCTTTGATGCCACAAGACAAAATGTGTTGATCCATCAGTAAATATGTTGTTTATTCCCTTTCTGAAATTTAACGTAATTATCAATTACTCATATTTTCAGGCCTCTTACTTGTGTAGCCTACAAAAAGTGCAATATTTTAAAATGAACTCATCACTGGATGGGAACTGCAGTATAATAGTGTATGAGAGTAATTCAGCATATTTTACTTATTACACTTTCACTGCTAATTTATGTTTTTATGTCCATACATCTGAAAATGCTAGCCAAACTAAAAGATAAGAAACTACACAGACTAAAGCTACTAAGAACATCTTAATGCACAATTTTGACAACAATCTTAAGGGTCAAGTGAAAATTCAACAAAGTTTTAAGTCTTCTTTGTGTGCAAGAAAGTAAATCAACATATATTACATTATTGAATTTTTAAGATCAGATCTTGCTGTAAGGAAGATTAGTCACCCAGCGGAGTATGTGACTAATAGTGATGATTAACTGCCTGTCTAGATGTAATGGCTTTGAGATGGGGAGATGATTACTGGCAATGGCCCACCTAATTTTTCTAGTGAATTATGTAAGTGCACTTTTTTTTCAGTCAAGTCATGTTGTAGGTTTGTATTTTATGTGTGTTAAACTGAGGACATGTAGAATAAAATGACTGAATGGGAACAAAAAGGTATTAAGGCGAAGCAAAAGATGTTTCTAGCACCTGCTTGAGAAGTCACCACATAAACACACTGGTAGTTTACATGTCTGCGTGTGAGTGTTTTTATCATCTGTCAGTGCCAATACTGTCGTTTGCCTGTGAGTGTGTGTGTTTGGGCAGTCAGTTTAGCATCAAAACAATTTGGATGACTGTTTCCTGTTAGAGCCATGTCTCTCTGCGCACAGAATCTCAACCCAACATGAACTTTGTGTTGGGGCGTGAGTGCGAAAAGCCACTTTGCCAGAGAGCAATTTGGAAAGTGATGCTCTCGACAGCTTTAAGCAATAGACATTTATTGGGTTTTTAATGACTCTGGCAGAGCACAAAGAGGCTGCACATTTAAAATGGATGTCACTGATGATCTCTTAATATCTCTACTGTGCTTTATTTTACTAATGCAAAATACATTCTTTTACATGAAGAAGTGTTCATGTCCTGTTTTTCCTATTTTGATGTAAAGTCATACAGGAAACTGAAAGGCTTTATCCTCCTGTTATATGATTATTTAATGTGTGGAGATCTCTATTTCTTTGCCTCGCGGCTCAGTAATGTCGCATCAGTGTCTGAGTAACAGATTAACAGAAGACACACTGTCCTCGAGCTTCAGGTCAAGAGCCAGAGTTCTGTTTTTGTTCCTTGAGTCATGTTCTCGGCTCTACGTTTTTATTACACAGTGGAGAAAATGACTAAACTGGGGACATAAAATGACCAAACTGGGGACGATACACACTGATGGTCACTGATATGCAAGTCATCGAGTGGAGAGCCTATTACTGGTACTTAATTACTAATTAAGCTCAAGCTGTTTCGGTTCTGCATTAACAAATGAAAAGCATAATCGTGCTGCATTAACGAACATGCTGGACAGTGATCCTTCATCTGTATTCCAGCCCTCGGGAGCCTTTGTGAACACTGGACTGTGGTCTCAGGAAGATTAATGAATCGAGCCGGACCAAGAAGCTGGTGAATTATCGCTAAGCCTGAGCGCTCTCATGAATGGCACACTCAGAGATTGTAACTCCAGTCCCATGAGTCACAGCTGCACAGAGCCAAGGATGAGTGTACGGAAACACATACACGATATGAATACACTCGCATTGTGTCTTCTGAATAACTGAGATGTTTCACACAGCACAGACTCTAAAATATGTTTTGACCATGAGCTTTGCTGCATTTTTCATTTGCTGTTTTAGTTTGGGTAAAGTGTTGTTTTTTTCTGAAGAAACTGCAAATTTATTTCTATGCAGCAATACGTTTTCTTATTTTAAAGGAGCACTTTAACATATCGGCACAAATGCTTTCTTGCGATGAAAAAATATTCACTCCAACAACTGTTTGGTAAACATAAAGGTCCATTCAGTAGCCTGTTAGCTTAGCTTTACATAAAGACTGGAAACAGGAAACAGCTCTGTTTGAAGGTTTTAAATCCTTCTGCCAACAGCTCTAAGGTTTGGACTGCTTTGTTCACTTAATAAATGAATCATCATTTTAAAACTGCATTTTGTATTTACTCATACTTCGTACTCCTTCATATAACCATACCTACCCGTAGCCTCAGATCTTCTTCATGTATTTGCCTTACTGTTCCTACTGTTTGCCTGTTTGTACTGTTTGCCAGACCATTCAGTCACTCTGCACCCCAACTATGGAATTCCCTCCTCCCTGACCTCCGTAATATCACCTCACTCCCGGACTTCAAATCCCAGCTCAAAACATACCTGTTTAAAATTTCTTACTCTCTTTGACTGGTTGGCCTGCACATATCTCTGCTCAGTAGACGTGATGATTGATGCTGTGGTAGTTGAAGTTGTCCATCTTCTATTGTTTTTTATTGTTTTCTATTGTATTTAGTATTTTCAAATGTACTTATTTACCCTGCTTTTATCTCTTTGGGGACCTTTACGGTTTACCCAACATTTATTGTATTTTATTGTATTGTATTGTTTTCTATTCCTTTTTTGTTTTATTCTGTATGGCGACCTTGAGTGTATACAATAAAATGTATTATTATTATAATAATAAAATAAATAATCTGAAAGGGGGCAAATACTTTTTCATAGCACTGTATATTGAATTAAGGGCAGCTGAAATAGATGCAGCTCTTCGTTTAAGCAGAGGGGAAAATAGAGAGGACACCGAAATGAAGCACGCTGGAAACTGCTCAGCCTGAGAAGATAAATAATTACTGTGAGAAATATGAAATGAAACCGAGTCAGTGGGAATGTCTGCCTGTGATGAAAGATAACAATGAATTTGGGGAGCAGCTGGGCAGAGCCCAGTGGCAGGTTAGTAGTGTCAGTGAGGAGAAAGCCAGCAAACGGCCTATTACTAATTGGTGAGTGATGAAAGTCTCTTTGCATGGCTGCATCTGACTTTATCAAAGCAGCAGACAGTCATGTCTCAGTAAGCGCACACATTTATGTCTGCAGATGTGTATCTGTGCCAGTGCATCATTGTGTCAAGAACAAAAGTACCCCTGATAATGAAGAGTGGCTAGTTTTGCATTTAATCCTGTTCATGCTTTTTGTTTTGAACTGGGAAATACATCTATGTGCAGATTAGATGGTAGCATCCCTGGTGGGCTGCATAATTGAATCTGTAGGAAGTGGTGAACAGGGAGAATCTTCCTACTGCACTGAAAAATGAAAAGTGGTTTTGATCATTCGAGAACCCAGCATGGAGCCTGAAGCGAGAATAAATAAACCAAGCACAAACCACTGCAGCAGCGCATAACAGACCAGCTAATATCGTAAAAAGCTCGGGAATCGAACAGAAAACAGATGGGAAAATGGCACCATTCTATTTCCAGAGAGTGTGGCATCTGGTGTAGTACGACTTAAATTTTAGCAGAACTAATTGAGTGTTTATTTAACAACGTGCAATGCCAACGTATTACACCACAGCCAATAAAATTTGCCTGAAAAAGGAATAAAATCCCCTAAAGGAGAAAAAAAAGCAAGTGTTCCACCTCCAACATACTTGTGTTGGGTACGTATGTGACCCTGTGTGTCAGAGCGCTGCATGTATTAAGAGTCTAATTGGAGAGTGTGAATGACGGCAGAGTAAGCCTTTGGGTCTTTACCTCCTTCACTCTCTGGATCATTGGCTGCAGCCAATCAGCGTTGACCTCGCAGTGGCTGTCCAAGAAGGTCAAGATGGAGGCCGAGGCCGAGTTGGCTCCACGAACTCGTGATCGGATCAGACCTGAGGGAAGTGCAGGAAAAACATGACACAGAAAGTCCGGGACAAGTCAAGTATCACACAGTGATAATAAAATTTGACTCAATTTGATGCTGCTTCACTGCAAGAAGGGATGAATTACTCAGTGTGGCTGCTGTTATGAAACTAAAGCACATTGTGGGTCACTATTGAAGACTGCACTCTGCTAGTTTAATGTGTCATTTACTTGTAATTTACTTGTCACAATGACTCCTCAGTCTGTGTAAGGCTTTATAAAATCTTCATTCTTTAATTTCATGTCTACGTTTACATTTACAGTATTTACGCTGGGATAACTTATAACTTGACTCCAGTACAAATGGTTGTATTATTTTATCTTTGACACAAAGACTAGTTAGTTAGGGTTTGCAATATGCAGTTATGTCTAATAAAAAACAAATTTATCATTAGAAATTATGAATAAAAATTCAGGTTATTTTAATCTTGCAGTTGCAACAACTTATAACTTTCTCTGTTTATTGTAAGTAACTTCACAGAAATCAAATCTTAAATGGCAAAAAATACAGTTTCAAAAGAAAAAAAATAGTAGTGGTTGATATTTCCACTATACAAGTCAGCTTCAAGTAAAGTTATTCTCCTTGTTTACCATCAATGTCTTTCAGCAGCTGCATCCAAGCAGGTGTGAACTTGTTATTTTAGGTTGGGTTTGCATTACGGAAGTAAGGAAGGAATGTAAAAGTGACGTTTTTCCAGATGTCTGGGTTGTATTCAAGCAACTGCTGACAGAAGAACTGGCCTGTCTGTCACTTCTACATCACATTCCCTTTTGTTTTTTATTATTGAGTGTCTTTGCAAAGCACTAAGAAGATGTCAATCTTGATTGCAAGTGACACACAGCTGTAAAACATCAGCTTCAGGGGTCATATTGTCTCCACTTTACCCATTATCTTTCTGAAACAATCTGAAAAAAATTTAACTTCACAACATTTACAGACATTTGCTTAATGTTACTGGGATATTTGTAGTTAGCAAAGCTTCCACAGAACAAAGAGCCTTTGGAAATGAAACTAGCCTGATAAGATGTCACATTTTCCCTGAGTAACTACTTTAAATTGGTTGCTGAAAAAAGTGGAGATGAGGGAATTATTTGTTTTAAAGGAGATCAACTTAAGAGCAGAATTTCTACAAGCAGAGAAGTGATGTTTATAAAGTTACAGCAATCTGCCTTTAAAACAAGCAGCCATGGAAGTGTTAACTTAAATTTTATTTTTGACATTATCTACAGTTAATGACCTAATTCAGAAGAATTTAGTTTCCATGCTAAAGATCATTAAAATAACATAAACTGGTGAAACTAATTGTGACCCCGCAGAGCCTAATTACATTATCTCAGATTCATTTTAAGTCAGGGGTAGCTAACCCTGGTCCTAGAGAGCCACAGCCCTGCTTGTTGTCCCTGCACTTACATCTCCTGATGGCCTGAACACACCCGATCCAGGTAATCAACAGTGGGAAAGGCGGGAATAGCTGGGAAACAAGGACTGTGGCTCTCTGGGACCAGGGTTGGCTACCCCTGATTTACCCTGATTTAGAGGATGAATTTCAGCTTTATTGCCACATGTGAACAGTTTGCAGCATCAGCGGGGATAAGAAAATAGATTTAATTGTGCCATATTAACATACGAGTCACAGGAACGGAGTGATTATTGTCAACATCTTTTTTTTAAAACAATTCCCTCAGAGACACAGATGTAGTTCTGTCTGTGAGAACCTTGAAAAGTTTGCACATACACAAATAGGATTTAACACATAAAGAAGCTTTGCTGAGTTAAGCCACACACTGCTTACACAACCCACAAAAAGACCTGATAAATCATTAGCAATGCCACTTACACCTTTTTAAAATATGTTTTCTAACCCTTCCTTAACAGAGCTTTCAAAACCAAGGATCAGCCCAAACTAAAAACATTAATATTTGCTCAGCACCATTTATACTTCAGAAACAACTGAAGATGCTTTACATAAATTGAAAATAAAACATAGAGAATAATATGCAACAACATGTTTTAACCTACGTATAGAACTCTGAAGTACCTCACCTGTCTTGCCAGTGTAATATTTACTCTGTTCTGGTCTTCACAAACTCCTGAGGGACATTTCTGACTCTTTAGCTGCTAAATGCTTCACTATGTTCACCAGCTGGTTGTTAACTGTGTATGTCTGCTGTTTGCTGCTGTAGGTGTTATACAGTGGGGTTTTGGAGCATTTTGACTTAGTACATCTGCTGCAGCTGAACACAATGCTCATGAGAGGGAAATGAGAGAATGAACCAAAACAATGAACTGAATGATGCTGCAACAGAACTGAGGAACATTGTTGATACAAAATATTGATAACACCAGATTTATTGTTTCTTAAATTACTTTTCTATTGCATGCAAGATATTTATATTTTATTTCTCCACGACAAAAGCCTGCCCCTTCATGCATGATTGTTACAACTCTCGGCACATTTAACGCTCCAGTGCTCGAGGATGTCAGGCAGCACATTGAAGGAGAGAAAGTCAATGATGCCTGAAGGTGTGAAACTATTAAGAGCTGTTTATCAAACCTTAAAAGAAAACCTGACAATCAGAGGTGTATGGATTGTTTTCTTTTACTCTATAGCAGCTGGGTTTTGTGGAAAAAGCACACTAGTGAACACTAATAATAAGTCGACAAGATCTACAGTGACGTGGGTTTTGAGTCTCGCTTGAGGTTGTGTACCACGACTGCCACTCAGAAACCACTGACCTAAAGCAAAACACTCTAGTGTTTTGTCTGCATGTGGTTTATAAATCCAAATTAAGTCTTTGTTCTGCAGCAACACAGGCGGTAAGTGAATTAAGAGAGATTATTTTTAAGAATCAAAACAGATCAGTAACACCAGTCATGCTTGTTTTAAGTTTTAACTTTCTTCTTCTTCTTAAGTGAGCTGCAATCCAATCAAATTTCAGGAAAGTACATTTTATCATTTTATTAAGTATGCACAAATATTGACCTGAGAGTCAGGACTTTTAAATTTCTAGTTTATGGTGAAAGCGTTTTTTATTCATTATGTGGTTTTGTAGGGCGAGTGTCATTTTCTCAGTACCATTACCATCATAATGCATCCAATTATTTCTACCCATCGGCTTAAAAGTACTGTACCAAACGCATATGTTATGTGTTGGATACCATGAATATATACTGTACACATAGTGTGTTGAAGCATATTTTTAATATATTATGTATATCTGTATGTTTAAAACTGTATGTGTTTTGATTTTGAAGAATTAAACAAGTAAATATGCAGAATAGTCTGTGTTTGAGGCTTCATATATCATGGTTTGTTACTTTTCTTGTTTTTGTGTGATTGTAAATTTCATGTTTTTGAGTTTTGTTCTGACAGAATAGTTATTAGTAAAGGTTTTTTTTATTTTCAGACAATTTATGTCTGGGACAATTTACAAGGCATTATGTACAATAACTACTCAAAGGCTGTATTCCCTGTCTATTAGTTTAATTGTATTTTACTTTATGTTACTCTGCTTAATTTAGTTTAAATAGTCTGTGCCTTAATTCTTACTTTTTTTATACTATGTGACACAGCACCTAAGTGATTTAAAATAAACCAGAACCTTTCAGCTCAGTCTCTTTTCCATTAGGCCATTTTGCCTCCTCCCCATCTTTCTCCCCATCCCTCCACACTCACCCTCTCTCCTGCTGTTCCTTAGGCAGCGCACTTTGGGGATCTGAGAGAGCAGCTGGCAGTCCTCAGCTGGAAGATGGATAGCAGAGGAGATGGGCTGTTATGGTGGAAGAAGAACACACACCGAGAAAAACATGTCCCATAATCGCCTCGTCTCACACTCAGTCACTCACACAAACACACCACACTACCACACTCCACATGGATTTAGTGCACTTAAATACATATAAACACAGTGCACACTGTACTCAGCCTCTTCATACTGATAAAAGACACTTACACTAGAAGAATAATAAGAGCTAAACACATCTGAATTAAATGCAACATCCATGAGAGCTCCGTCACTCTCCTGCAAATAATCACAAAGACAAAAAAAGTGCAAAGTGCTCAAACAATAGCACTTTATGTTACTGGAAAATAACATTCAAACATTTCTTTTTTCTTTAAACAAATCCAGCAAGAAATCCATTCCCATCATCCACTCCCATTTTCCCCATCAGAAATATCTGGCACAGATCTATTGTTGATGCATACGGACTGACATCATTACAAACTGCATGCAAACACAGGTACACACACACACACATACGTACATGCACACACACCCTAGAGAGGATTAGCATTGGCAGCAAATAGTGAGTGTGATCTTGCTAAAGGATTGTGGCTAGATCAAATAAACCCCTCCCAGCATAAATACTGTTGTATCCTGACAGAAACAAGCAAGTTGCAATCTTTAAATTTGTTGTAACCATCAGGTTGTTGTATCAGAGGGAATGTGTCTATGAGCGAGTACTATATATTGTTCTGTATTTGAGCTTTAGTGATGCTCCTATCGAGGGGACAGCTGGTGTGTGTGTGTGTGTTTGTGTGTGTGTGGACTTAAGGGGACAGGGCTCTAACTACCCAGGGAAGAAAGGGGGAAATTCACAGATCACACCCACTGAGCAGATGTTGTCTACTTTTAGCCAGATTGTGCATATGTGAGTGTTTGCATGCATTATACATTTCCATGTGCCCAGGATGCAAATACATATTGAGCACTTCTTTTCTCAAGATTTTGAATGTTCACACACAGAAAAACAACTAAACTAAGTATAATAAAAATGCAAAAATACAGTTTTTTCTTGAAGGGAGCTTTTGGTGCATGATACAGTGCACAGATGTAATATATGAGCTTCTCCCATCTGATGAAAACGGCTAAGTAAATACCTAAAAAGATAATATATTGTAACATTTTGAATCTACCTATGAATTAATCAAATTTTAAATTAATGTCAGTGATTCAAAGTTGAAGATTAGTGGATTTGATTTGGGCCACAGTGTCTTTTTTTCTTGACACTATAGGAGGAGTATACTGTTGATTGGATTCGCTGTATAGATCAAGGTCCTCAGTCAAGGACTGGAGCCTTAACAGGATTAAACATTCAGACTAAAATCCCCTACCACCTCCTCTAGCCGTCATATGTACTGTACATATGTACGTCCTCTTGCCAGGTCATATGTACTGACCAATCAGCTCCCACTCTCACTGACTGTCTCAACTTCACCTGCACTAGCTGTGTCTTGAATGCTACAGAAACAGTGGATGTTTTACTATTGGTGTTATAACTATACTGTATATTAAAAATCAAACTGTCCATTCTTACTATCTAAGAATAAATAAGAAAATACTGCATCATTAAAAAAATAAAAAATAAAATAAATAAATTTTTGCATGATTCCCACTGATAAAGCAAGTAGTTACTCTGCATTTATCAGAATATTACAGCTAATAACAGCATGAGAAAGGAGATCCTAACATTCAAATTTAGTAGTGATTTGTACATAGTAGCTGCACATATCGTAAATAATTCACAAACAACCCCTGATGAAGGCAAAAAAGCAAAAACAACAAGGGAACAGAGCATGGCAAGGTTTTTGCAATGTGTTGATGAAGTTAACTGTGCAGTCTCCAAGAATATTCCATGTTCATTGCACGTCATGCAGTAATTTGGAGGTTTGGAGAGCATGCTCGTTAAATCTACACACAGCAGTTGCATTTCACTTTTCTTAGCAGGAATTACTGACACGTTTAACAAGATACAGCAGCAGAAAGTGAAAACACAGGGAAACCACAGAGAAAAGCTGAAGGAAACCAATTTGGCCAGTTAGTGGGAAGCTTACCAGTTTGCAGTCACATTGAGTAAAATTTAAAAACAACAAAATACCCCAGAAGTGTGTCTGACACAGCTTCACATTGTACTAAACACTGACATTTGTAATCACGGAGCAGATTAATAGTATTGCTCAAGGACACCTCGGCAGAGACTCTGTTCACCGTGGGTGCAGGTAAACTAGCAGCAGCAGAGGGAAAATAAACAAGGCATTAGTGAGCTAATAGAGCTCCTGCAGCTAATGCCGCTGAGACACTACTGTTTCGATGTCTGGCCAACTCTGACACCTCTCGTGTGTGTGTCTGTGTGTGTGCCTCAGTACACAGTGAATGTAGGTCGCTGTGTTGCTCTCACAGACGGAAGATGCATGTGGCAGTAATTACAGAAAACACTGTAGACAGTGTAAAGCATGAGCTCAGGCTAATGCTGATGGAGGGAAATAATTACTAAAATGTGGTGACCCTCTAATTCCTCAGTCCTAGTCAGATATATAAAAACATAACCCACACTTTATGGTCCTATTAAAGTGATTCAACTGCTTGTTTTCTAAATGTCAGGATAAATCAGGCTACTAATTTGATTTAACTTTTAAAAAAAGCAGCTTCCAGTGGTGCCAGCAGCTCCAGCTCATTTCTGCTGTTGTTGTGTTGATCCTGTGAGCAAATCCTCAGGATGCTCTCACCTCTGATTCAATTTCCCCTTTTCTGTGATATCAGACGTCACTGTTACACATTGTGAAAACTGTCTCTTCTCTCTTTGACATTTATTCATTATTATGTTTTCGCCCCGGCTGGTATGGTACTTTGGCATTTGCATCACACTTATTCACAGCTGATGGGAGTGAGAAAAGAGCAGCACACAACAGAATGTGAGCCCAAAGCTGCACAACACTTAGAAAGTTTTAATAAGCCATTTAAAAAGCTTCACTTCTCATTTGTTCCCCTAACAGTTTCTGTTGCAATACATTGTCTGCAAATGTCCTGAATGCTGTTTGCAAGCCTTTCCACACTGCCAGAAATAACTATTTCTGTTAAACTATTGTCAGAGTATTTTATGATTTTATTAGATAGCAATAGTATGATGTTTAGTGAGTAAGCCTGATCTAAAGGGTTAGCGCCAAACCTTAGCGATTAGCAGGTTAACGCTTTAACCTCTAAACCAGTTGAGAAAAATAATTCTATAATACTAATATAATATTAATGTAATACAAACTGCTAAGCCTGATATTACTACTCTTTTGGCCACTTTGGGCAGCAGAAACAAGTTTTAAGCCTAACACTGGAATACTGTTAGCTAACAACTGGTAGCTAACAGTTTACCACTATGCACAGTGCATTTTCATTAAGTTTGTATTGATTTAAATTCTGGCCAGTATTTGCCACCTTCCTGATTTGTGGCTTGGGCCTGCAGCAACATGGCCAAGTCTTGCTGGAATAATAATTAGAGGAGGTCTGTATGTAACCCAGAAACATGAAATGAACTAGAACAGGTAGCAGACAACATTTGTTTTTAAATATTTCAAATAATTTTCTGGTAAATGTGTAAATACAAACCACAAGGAATCATCTCCTGAGGAATACAACTGTCAGCATGTTTAGCTATGCCAATGTTTGTTTTTTGATACCGAGCAGGCAGTGTAGTAAGAACAGTGAAATAAAGCAGTAAAGGTCCTGAAAAC
>OMLM01014932.1:0-10261 GCA_900302695.1 Helostoma temminkii | reverse complement strand
ATTCTACAAAAGGAACATTACGATCTTTGTAAATGCAGAATGCAATCGGATAACTGGCGTGTACACAGAAATTAGTGAAATAAGTACGTAAAATAAAATCTGCTGCAGCACTTACATAGTAAGGGAGTGACAGAATGTATAATTATTAGCAAGTCAACCACAATATAGAGAAACAACAAAACTTCCACAAATGATTGAGCCATTTTACAGAGCATAACTAATGTGCTACTCAACACTTTCCTGTGCTGTGAGGACAGTCACATGAAACAAGGGGACGCACTGATCAGTAATGTTATATACTCAACCTCTGCCCAATACTGGCTACAGCACTGGATGATGTATCATAAAAAATAAATAACAGTGCTCAGTAACAGTTGTGGGGGTTAGCTGAAATGGATGAAAAGATCACAATTCTTTATGGTTATGAAAATAAAAATTACAGATCGAGCCGTTCTGATATCTGATTGTGAGAGATTAGAGTTGGCATATAACTGCAGTGTCTAAAGAGCTGCAGATGAAACACTGATATGTTGTACCTGGTATAACCATAAAGGCCTGATTCTTATACAATGAGGGTTTTCCTTGTTGCCCTTGTAATGATTCTAACATCTAAAATTAATTTAGAGATACTGTATGTCCTTTAACTTTGGATGAGGACTGCCCGAGACTGAACTGGACCTTTATTACACACCTGTGTTAGACGTGTTCTTCACATACTATTGGCAAAACATAATAACAACATAAAGTTGACAGTGTCTGTCTTTTGATGCCCTGATACAAAAACAAGACATTTCACTTTTTTCCTCTACTACAAACCCAGCCATCAGCCAGGTAAGCTCTTCCTTATCAAAAATTGTTTTAAAATAAAAATAAAAGCTCTGGTCAGTATAAACAGGAATGAATCTTGTTAAGTTATAACTCAGTGAACTTATTTATACATGTCTGCAACAGACAAGACAGGAAACTCTTGTTCTTCACACCCCTCCTAGTTTAAAGCGACATTTCTATATACATTATACCGCACATTATTCTTGTAACCAAATATATCACAAACAGACCTGCATAGATCGAAGTAATAATACGATGTGCAGCACTACAGTCTGATGTGCTTGTGGCAAAGCATGCGTTGCTGTGTGGCACCATGGGGCATGGGGCCTTGACAGACTGGTGCACCTACAATGTGGGATTTGGTCGGTAGCTAATTGGGAGGTAATTTGCTTTTCACGTAGAGTCGTTTATCCATTAAAATTAACCATCACTGATGCTTAGCCTTCAGAATAAAATGTTAGGTTAATGCACACAGGAGGTAGCGGGCATCACCAGGGTGGGACAGGGCGTGATTCTGCAGCAGCAGCAGTAGCACATAACGACCTGGGCTTAACAGCGCTAGCGGAATTAGCTAGCCACCGACATTAGCTAGCTTCATTGTGGATAAAAAAAATACATAAAGCTTCTGCTTCTACTGTTGTATTAATCCTGGTCCATGCGGGCTAGTGTTTGGAAGTGCACAATGAGGTATACCCATGCCAATAGCGCGTTTTTATTTATGCCACAAGAAGATTGGCAGCTAGCCAAGGCTAACAGCTGAGGGCTATCGCCGTGACGTCCTCGCAGTGTCAGCGATAACAGCAGCGGATGCTACCCGGCTACAGCCACCGGTTAGCCGGTTAGCTTAGCAGCCCCTTAGCGGTTTAGCTAGCGCAGACAGTCCACCTGCTCCGCGGTACTCACGCTTTGTCCACCAGCTCTCTGACTTTCCACATGTTCAGCATCTCCGCACGGCGCTGCGGGCTCGATGCCTCGATAATGCGGCGTCCCCGTGTCTCTGCGCCTCACAGAGCCAGATATAGTGTCCGGTTACCGACGGCAATCCTCGCCCCCAGCTCCTCTATGAGCTCCGGTACTACAGCCAAGCGCTGCGGTTAACGGTCCGGCCCCAGTTGCTACGGAAACGTCTCCGTCTACATCACAGCGACGTCGACACGCGTCCTCGTCGGCGGCGCTGAATCATGCGTTTTAATGGAGAAATGACGCAGCAGCGGTGATGAAGATTAAAGTAGTGAATGAACTACAGCGGAGTGTTGGTTTATTTCTATAGGGAAACCAGCTCAGGGAGCTGACTGTGCCTTGCTCAAGGACACTAAGGTTAGGTTATATGTCACCAGTGTGGACTCATTGAAGCAGGAATCAGACGCCTGGTTGTGCCGAGAGGTTTCATGATGTCCTGCGTGATCTTGATCTTAATCGTTTGCCTATAATTTATAATCCTGTAATTTTGTTTGCCCATAATGTAAAAATGCACACATGACCTCTGTTGCACATCTCTCCAAGAACTTTGATTCTTCCTCTTTTGCAGGTCTTAAAGTTTCTTTTTTCCCAGTAAAGAGTTTCTGATGAGTTCCCCACATGTGATTCAATGGTCTGATGACAGTGGAAAGTTTTTGTATAAATGGTAAATCCCCATGAGGCAAGATTCGCTGCTTGTCACCAATGTAAAATTAGATTTGATTAAAAAAATGACCTCAAACAGATGCAAAACAATTCCAAAGACAGGTAGACTGAAAAGATTGAAAGATACAAAATGACTAAAACAACCACAAAGAGATATAAAAATGAGCGCAGACGTGCAAAAGAGTCATAGAGCAAAATTTGTTCTCTTTATGTGCATTTTTTAATGTTTGTGGCTTTTATTTGACGACTGTTGTGGGTCCCTAAAACTTTATAGAAAGCTTGGAAGAGGAGCTTCAGAAAACACTATTCACTTGGTTTATACAGTCAACTGGCCTATCATTAGGCACCTACAGTGCTGTGAAGAAGTATTTGGCTGATGATGGGTTTTTTTTGCATATTAGTGACATGATTCAGATCATCAAACACATTTTACTATTATTCAAAGATAAACTTTTTTACACGATGATGATCATCATAAATGAACTGTGATAAACCACATTTTTTGAAAAGCTGAGTTCAATTTCACTTCCCACACTCAGGTCTGATTACTGCCAGACCAGTTGAATCAATACATCACTGAAATAGAAGCTGTCTGACAAGTGAGACATGCTAAAAGATCTCTAAAAGCAACATCTAAAGAAATTCAAGAACAGATGAGAAACAAAGTAGTCGATATGTATCAGTCCGGAAAGAGTCCCAGAGCCATTTCCCAGGCTTATTTATTACCTGCATCCATCGGACGAAGCATTTGTCAAAATACATCATGATTATCCCAAAGACTGTTGGGCAAATATTTTGTGGACTGATGAGACAAACTTTTTGGCGGGTGTGCGTTAAATTTAATTAATTAGGGTTTTGCATCGGCCTAGTCAAAGTTTTTTCACCTTAATAAATGAAATCATTATTTAAAAACTGCAATTATACTGTTACCCAAAGAGTAAATGCTATTTCTTTGATGATCTAACTTATTTAAGTGTGAAATAAATTGAAAAAAGGGGGCAAAACAATACCATTTCACAGCACTTTACCTAAAACTAATGCAGCCTTTTCCCTCACGTTTAAGTGTTTAGTTTTCTTTAATAGGTGATTTATTGCAGAATATACAGTAGGATCCGTAGGAAACGTAACAGAACCACATTGACAATCAGATATTGCCATGCAAACATAGAAATGAGTTATGATGTATAAAATTAAGTGGATTTTTTTATTTTTTATTCTAGTATTTCTAGCTCAGATATCAAATTGTGAACACAGTACATTTCTTTCCTGTCAAGATGTTGTGATCTCATTGCACCACTCGATGGCGCTGTGGCTCAGCTGACTGTCAACATCTACACAAAGTGGAGCAAACTGTAACTCAACTACTGGTGAATAAATCACTTAAGCCATGTTATAAGTTGACATTTAGATTTTTTTTTTTTTTTATTTATCTTCAACATTATACAACAAATACAAATCATTTCATGATAAACAACTTGTAAATTCCTGAATGCATGAATCGACACAAATATAATTTATTAAGAAAATAAACATACATCTTCAAAAATATACAGTCACTATGCTTCATGGACAAGATTTGTCAAGACACACATTCACATTTGTGGTGAAGTTACAACAACTTCTACATATGTTTGAATACTTCCAGGTATAAGGTGAGAGGATGTGTCAAAATGCAGTGTAATCGTGGACCGTCACTGCAGAGGAAATGTTGGAGTAAGAAGCAGCTAACTTCCCTGAGCAGATAGTCCACATATGACGTATAAATTGAGATTTAAATCCCAAAACCACTTCATGAGCAACTCCACCCGTGTACAGACATAAACAAGAAGGTGTACAAACAAGTCTTACAAAAAATACACATGGGACACTTCCAAAAAGTCTCCTTTGAGGTGTAATGAACCACAAAACTGGAAGCCTGCATTTAAGGTACCTCCATATCGTGGAACAGCGACGAAGGGTTTATCGTATTTTCTTCTTCTGCTTAACTGGGCTGTTGAGTATCTGTTGCTTTCAAACTCTGTGGAAAGAAAAGACACAATGTTCAATGGTGACTGGAGATGTTATCAAGTTGAAAGAGGAAATCTATGTAAATCACAGATCAGTGCTGCATCCTCCCAACTACGCCACTTAACCACTTAAACGCTCTTAATCACTGTCCATCACTGAAATTCATCACTTTTAATGATTCAGATATGAAGAATCAGAGAGGCATCAACACTTTACGTGATAATTCGATAAACAAGTCACAGAGTGAGACACATATTTGAGAAATCCAAACGGTGATGGGAAGTAAGACAGGATGTCCCACTCCGCAATGAATATTGCACAAGTGGTACAGCATGCCGACAGATGCAGACAATGTACTTAATAAATTTTTATTAAAAAAAACATTTGTGGATATATGAGAACCACTGTGGTGGTAAAGCAAATAATTGGTTAGTTTTTAAAATGAAAATTCAGTTTGAATCTCCTTGCTCGTAGTTTTCATTTACATCTGGTGTAAATAAAAATGTACTCTCTTCTTCTACCCGTGGGTTTAAATGTACCTGTGAGTAGTTGTATGGAGAGGCCTTATGCTCTGGTCTAGTGTAGTCAGGAGGGTTGGCAAGAGGGTCGTAGCCCAGGCGAACCAGCATGGGGGCGATTTCAGCCATGTCGTCCACCACGTCAGAGGGAATGTTTCCCACCCATTTGGAGAGAGCGTCTGTGTTCACTGGCTTCATCACCTGGTCTGTTGAACGCTCAACCCTGCACACAACGTCAAACACAAGCTGAGTTCTCTCCATTTTTATGAAAGAGAAAAAAATGTTTGATTTGATTAATTATGACACGGTAAACATACACATATACACAGAGGAAAATACATCATGTGTGTTGCTTTACACTTTGCGTCTTTGTTTTAATTTAGCATATTTAATTATTAATACATTCAACACAATATATACATGTACTTCTATACACACAAGTCAGAAGCACAGCATGGCACATTTTGTAATAATTTACATTTCTGAGTTGGCTATAAGGCATCTGTCTGACAAATATTGTGCCAATCGTTGCACAACCAATGATAAATAAGGGTGCTAATTCAGAATGTGGCCTAATTCCTTCAAAAACACGCCAGGTTTGGATTTTAGAGATTGAAGAGGCCAGATTTCCGCCAAATCCCTTGAGCTAGTATATTTTTATTGAGCTTCTGCCCTGCAAAGAGATCTACTTCAATCACAAACAAGTGGCGCAACACAAACATAATATCTACTGAGAGATGTCTGTAAGCTTAAGGGTTTGGCAGCTTCACACAAAAACAACATCATCATCAGACATCCTGACGGCTCAGTGGGGTTGTCTACAAGTTGTTGTGTTGGTCTACATTTTGATTCCAAAAATATTTAAGAAAAATGGAAAAAAAAAGCCTCTTTATTATAATATGTACATTTTTACTACACTCCCCTGTGGTGGATGTGAAGTTATACATTTTTTTCTTCATTAAGTGTGGTAATGCTAGGAATATAAAAACCATGAAAAATATGTGTGTTGCTGAAATTTGGTATATTGATAAAAACAAAAGCTTCTAGACCTTTGTTCAAATATGTTACATCTTGACGAAAACCTGACTGATAGGATGCAGATAGAATGCACTACTCTCCTTACCGCAAGAAAATGCAAAAATGCATAATTTGAGCATGACATTTGAAGATATACCGGGACTTTATCACTGTGAGTATCTAATCATGCAGACAATCGATTTACAGTGCAGAGGTTTTGAAATAATCTGCTTCTGAAACTGCTACAACCCACAAAGCGGTAGAAGCTTAAGGAACAGATTCCAATGTACATTTGATAAGCTTAAGTCAAGTTTCAAATGGTAGATATCTCAACACTGGCATGAAAACAGAAACCACCTGTTTGGCTGTTATCACTTGAGGGGATACCGTATAATCTGTGACACATCATGTAGTTGTGTGTCATTTATGAACAAAGACATTAAGATATATATTCTTGTGGTGGTAAAATGAACTTATGTACTTAACCTTTTGAGCTTTAAGTCTATTTTTAGGCCCTTTGTTCGAAAATTACATACCCACAATTAAACCACAAAACCACAAGATCTATATGAATAAGTTTGATATGTAGTAATTAATTTAGTTGTGTTTGGGGGCATGTACATTTATATAGTCTTGTAGCCCAGGTTCTAGTGCTTATTTTGATGTGCAACAACACTATATTCTTTTGTAATTAGTGGATTGTTTCACACTATATTTGCTAAGTGCTTCTCCAGGTACTTCCCCAATTGGACAACTTTCGTTTTTAAAAGGTTATGGGATCGTACAGATGTTCGTTGGCCACAAGAATGTTTTACGATGACTAGCACACAGTGGATTTTAATGCTACATTGTGCAGAAGAAGGCAGGGATGAGCAAACATGTGCAAATATGTGAGAACGCAAATGCCTGAAGCGGGCGGACTGGACTTACTTTGCCCTGCTTGCTGTGTGAATAGAGTATGTAATTGTCTGGGAGATTCATAGCAACAGAGTGGGAGTGTTGATATTTCTATTATGCAACTGGTGCTGCCTCATTAAACCGTAGAAAAACACTGATTATAAATGGTTAACATCTAAATACACATGTTTAGAGAATGAGTCCTTTTAATGGACTGATACGAGTTGGCACTGCACTCTGACAATGTCTTTCCATGCTGTCATGAATTAAACCTCAGATTACTGATCACACCATGTTTTTTTTTTATTCTTCCGAGAACTAGAAACTTTTAAACATAGAGGACATTCTACAATGAATGTGGTGTAACCACATATCGAGAACTCACTTGGACAGAGACACGCCACCAGCCTTTCCAATCAGCTCCTCATGGTGCAGCACTGATGGGTCCCACTGCAGGTCAAGGAAGTGAAGCAACTTTCTCATTTCCTCCTCTGGCCGAAAGACAAGCTGCTCGTAACGGACGGGCATACATCGGCTCCCTCCAACCGCCTGGCACTGGTTGAACATGGTCTCCACCGCATTGCTCCACTTAGTCAGACAGTCCCTGTAGTTGTTCAGGTCAAAGCCAGAGATCGTCACCTGTTTAACGTAGACATAAGATAAACAGAGGAGATCTATCACAACAGAAATTGAAAATACATTTGGCCACAATGTGGCACAAGTAGGAACTGATCATGTGGGGTTTGGAAAGATCAGCCTGTGAGGAAGCCTGTCTGCTGCAGCCATGCTAAAACAAACTACCCACATAAACAATTAAAAAACAAAAACAGCGTACCTTGCGCGATATCATGGAATGCACAGCTGCTCGTCCATCTCTTAGCATCAGCACAAACTTAGCTTTAGGGAAGATTCGTGCCAAATATGAAAGAGACTTCAAGGCGAATGGGTCCTTGTTGCAAAGGCGAGGTGCAGGCTCCCCGTGGCCAATTATCACCTGAAACACACACACAGCGAATATTTTAAGAAATACCTGAAACACTTAATACAAACTTACATTATGAACTTTAAGAAGGAAAGTGATTTATATACTTTATATTGAGATACCAAATATCTGCTGTTAAATATTTATCCTGTTGAACAGGAATACTGTAACCAGGATGGACTACTTATTTCCCAGAATACTGTGATTTACATTAAAAGATTAATGACTTTCTTGCTGATACATGAGATACTCTTCTCTGTCCAATAACACATTTCACATGTTAATGAGTTACAGAGTCTGTAAAGTGCAGGGGGACATTTATTCTAAGCTAAGCTAGGCAGCCACAAGGTTTAAATGATTCACAGACAATGATTCAGACTAAAGCAGACATCATGATGCACCGACCAGCTCACCTCTAACAGGAATGCTCTTACGGCTGAGTCCAACACTTGATCAGTGACGCCTGCCTCGTCCAATCGCATCCTCTCCCTAACTGAACGACTCCAGGTAGCCCGCATTGCCAAGAGGCGGGGAATCACTCTGGTCTCTTCTCCACACCGCACGGCATTGTGGGCGTCCAGCATAACACGCATCAGAGTAGTTCCACTCCTGGGAAAGCCTCCAATGAAGATGAGTGGCGTTTCTTCAGGGAAGTTATCGGGGAGGGACAGGCTCTGATTGGCTGAGGCCAAGTTGAGCTCCATCCATCGGTATCGATGGCTTTTTGGAGGGCACCCTGTCCCGTTCATGCTCAGGTAGAGCAGGGAGGCAGAGCAGAGGAGCACACAGCCCAGCAGCAGGCTCGATCTGCTGGTCCTCATGGTTGCTGCGTGTTTTGTGGAGTCAGCAGGGGATCAGTTAATAGTCAGGTTCACATTTAATTCTTAAATTTCAGTAAATCCCAGTTTGGTAGCCGGTTAGATGAGGACAGGTGCAAGAGAAACAGATGAAATGACGCTGAAGAAAACCTGACAGAGGTCAGGCGGGTGCAGCCTGGGTGTAATACTCAGACGGAGTCTCCTCAGCTCTGATGATGGAGAGCAGGATCCAGGACTGCTGCACTCCATAGCCAGCCATGTCTCATATCCATTGTTCTTACAATGCCTAAAAAAGAGAAGAACATATCATGCAACTCACCAAGAACTGCACCAGAATCTACATGAGTGAGCTATTATCAGTAAGCAGGGTGTGATAGTGGCTGCTGCGTTATTTGCCAAGAACAGACACTTTCAGGGGGCTGAAATGCATCCAGTTTCCTGTCCTCAAAGCAGCTATTTAGCATTTTTTCCACTAGGGAGCTGCTAATTGTTAAGCCATATCAAAGTTCACTGCGGCATGCAACACAGACAGACTCTCAGGCAGTGCATCTGAAGCCACTAAATTACAGCCTCTGCATGTTTATATTCTCACTGACAGTTTCTGCCACACTGAAATACAAAGCAATTTGTTCAAGATCAGATTACTATTGACTAAGCAACTGCAACTTCCCTCTTTCTCTTCTGCAATGTGTAACCGAGCAGTTTCATAGTTGTAAGCTAAATTCTAATTCCCTTTATTGGTACAACCAACTAAAATCATGCAATCGCGCAAAAATAACTCGTTGATCTATTTTCACGGCCGTCTGAGTTACTTTTAAAGCCAAACAGATTCATGCCTCAAACACCACCTTTACTTCTTTGAGGTGTCAATTGGGAATACGCCTCCTGTTCAGAGGTATTTTGGCTTCATTCCTGTGCAAACCAGATGTGGAGGAAACCTCACATCTGTATGCCACGTGGGGAATGCTCTCCCTGCCTGTAAAGTTCAGTCCAACAACCAAAGCTAGAAATGAGATCATATGACCTGGTTGGGATATTTAGAGGTTGCCTTAAGCCATGCTAAGTCCAGTGGTATCCACAAGCTTTACATGTCATTCTAATGCATTTCCATCCAGAGATTAAGCCACTTGAAGTTTGCAGAGAATTAGGCCACTGGTTTAAGATGAGTTTTAAAGCACTGATTCACCCATGTGATGAAAAAAGGTCTTCTCTCAATTTTAGGGATGCAACTAAGAATTTCGTTAATTTGTTTATTGATGTTGATTAATTGACTCTATAAAAAATCTCTTTGATATGTTTGAAATGCTTTTTTTTAATCTGGCCAACAAAATAAGATAATTTTGTTGAATATAATGAACAATCTGAATATATCTCACTGGGCTTTGGAATATGAAACAGTTTTATTTTACTTTCTGGGACAGATATCTTGGCTATAAACAGAAAGTATTTTTTTCTTACAAAGTAGCTTTGGCCACGACTAGCCGTGGACGGATATTCTGATTAATCCAGGCACTGACCTTAAAAAGCCCACTGTGTTCCCTTATGAGGGAGCAGGAAAGGTGAACTGTAAT
>OMLM01014930.1:51892-64805 GCA_900302695.1 Helostoma temminkii | reverse complement strand
CTATACAATATATGCAATGTTATAAATAAATAATTTATATATAAATTTATATTTAAATAAATAAATTGATAAATAAAAATAAAATGCATGTACACTGAAACACTGAAAGTGCAGCATGGCTTGATTTTTTTTACCGTATTGTCTACTTCATCTACATATTGATGTGCTGCAACAAGTATTTCCTATTATGCTCAACATACCGGATCTTGATGAGACTGGAGTTCTCAATTATTCTACATAAATTAGATGTTATATTAAGTTTAAATTGAATTAAAAGTTCAAATTAAAGCATACACTTGAGATGACCATTTCTGAATAGCTATTTTGTATTTCCAACCCAGCATCTTATTTTTTAATTATTATAATGCTGCACATTGATATTAAATAGTAAAAATATTGTATACACAGTCAATGTGATCTTAAAATGAAATTAGTTTATCAGCTCTTTTCCCTTAATAAATGAAATCCTCATTATAAAATTACATTTTGTATTTACTTGGGTCATCTTTGTGTAATATAAAAAAATGTTTGATAAAATGATAAAAATACTTTTTCACAGCACTGTATGAATGTTAATACATAAACTGTTGGAATTGCATTATATTGTATAGTTTTAGACAGTGTAGCTGTATTGTACTTTGTAGAGTGCCTTGAAATAATTTGACTCATTGGCACTATATAAATAAACTGAATTGAATTAATGTGATTTATTACAACAGAATCAAATTTATTCATCTATTATATAAATGGTTTCATAAATCAAACTGAGAGTGAGGGACTCTGTTCTGTTAAGATGTTTCAAGAACTCAAGGTCAGTGTCATTTGTTTTTATTACTAATACACACCACTAAATATTACATTTATAATCAGAATGTTATCAAAATAATATATTGTGTATCCTTAGTATTACTATATTATTACTACACTAATATTACTTTCTATTGAAATCCACGCACACACATACAAGGCAAATCTCTTTAGCTATTGACATGGATCCTTTTCAATTAGTTGAGTTCCTCAGAAGTGGAGTCTTTTCACAGTAATCACATTTATTACACAGCCACATCCTTTCTTTGTTTTACAGCTTTTTTCTTCTCATTTATCAGCAACCGGCGTTTCACTGAGAGCCTGAGCAGAATTGTTATACTAAGTACCATCGTCCTAGACATCTATTATCTGAATACTGTTATGCAAGCACATTTGCCATTGTCAGTACCACTGGTGCAATGTCACAACCTTGCAAAGTTTTTTTAATTAAATAAAAATAATAGAAAATAAGTGAAAGAGAGTAAAAAAATGAGAGGAGAATGAGGACATGCAGATAGTGTGAGTGCATTACAATGGTTTGGTTTAGTTAATGAGTCAGTGCTGTTCAGTACCTTGTTTAAAATGGATCAAAACTCTCCTCTCTTAGTTATTATTCTTGAAAGCTACCTCTTTCATCTCCTCTCTCTTGTCTACTCCCCTGACCTCTCCTGTCATCTTCTCATCTTATCAGTGTCACTACATCTTTTTACTTTGCTCCTCTTTTGTGCTGCAGTCATGTGACCATTTCTTGTCTTGCTCCTCCTTTGCTGATTATTTGACATTTTCTGATGTCCTTAATTCAACAAAATTGTACAGATATTCTGTCTGTGACACGAGGAGATGTTTATATTTAGAAATTCTCAGAAGTTCTTTTTTTTGTTCTGCTGATATTTTCCTATTTGCCTTAGTGACAGTGCATGTTTTGGTGCATACACTGAGTGCTTTCACCCACCTTAAATCACTTTTCTCTTTTTTTAACCTTTTTCTTTATCCTTGCTCTCATTACCTCACAGTGGAAAAGTCATTTTCAAGTGAAGAGATCTAATATGTTACACAGGGCCCTGATACATGGAACTGAGGCCAAGTCTTGAATTAATAAAGCAAAACATCGGGAGAAAGGTTGACAGCTCTGTTAGAGTTTTTGCCTTTGGTAAAGTTTTCTGATTTCACAGACACACACTATATCACACAGAGAAGGAAATGACCAAGCATTCCTTCTCTGCGGTTCTGTTTCTTTACATAAATAATCTCTGACACCTTTATTGTATGTGTGTGGGTCTCATTTTCCTTCTGTCACTTTCTAACATTTTTTCCATCTTTATTCTACTATGATAATCTGTTTATCAGCTCCTAGTGTGAAACTCAATGGGAGTTAAAGTCGGAGGAATGGACACTGCACTAGCTTGAGTGGTGCAAGAATAGCATGCTTGTACAACTAGATTAAGATTTGGAAGAAGAAGAAGATGAAAGAAGACGATTGTGTGATTATTCAGACAAGATCATGGAAAAATCATATGTCTGGGGCAGATTTGATAATGTCTTTTAACAGGAATAATCTAGCATATAAACAGTGCAGTGTGTTATCAGTTCAGGATCTAATTGATGTTCACATCAGACACAAGCTGTGGCTCAAAAACAATCCATTAGTCCCCTGTTGGAGACAAGGCTGCTTCTTCTCGTGAGACTTGCAACCTCACACTAACTCTGATAACAATAACACACTAACTCTGATTTGATTTTTTTATGTAGGTTTAAAAAAATAAAGTACAATTAACAAAAAAATAAATAAATGGCACAAACCCCCGTGTACTAAAATAGTAGCTACTGGTACTGTTTTAGTACATGGGGGTTTGTGTTTGAGCCACAGCTGGTGATGTGAACATCAGTTAGATCCTGATCTGGTAACACACTGCACTGTTTATGTGCTAGGTTATTCTTGTTAAAACACATTCATAAATCTGCGTGTGGAGAAATGCTGTTGCAGTTGTTGTAACTACACTGGTAGCTTGTAGCCTTTGAAATGTTAGTGGTATTTATCAGTTTTGAGGATGTTGCTGCATGTGTCTCTGGAAATTTCAATGCTAACATTGTGTCATCTAATGTATTTATTTCAAGAGAAACAATCACATCAAGCGCTTACATAGCTAAAAGTTTCTTGTTGAATGGATTACAAAATATTTAAACCACCTATCTGGTGGTTACATGATGCATTCTTAGTATGACTAGTGTATTATTCTGATTATTAGTGGCCAATGTACATGTAGCTGATTGATTCTCTTATTTTCTCCATTTATGTGCAGTGATAAGATGGACCTGCGGCTACAGTTCACACGACTGACCTAATCCCCAGTGTCATGCCTTGCCTTCCTCATACTACATCATCTTCTATGATGTTTTTGCTGTTACACTGTAGGTTAGTTCATTGTAACTACATATCTATTTCATTCGCACTTTTGTCTCTTTTTTGCTAGCACTGATTCATTTTGAAACTTTTTACCTCCTTCATTTGTTTTCAGTTCTTGCGTCTGTCACCTGAAACTGGGTTTGTGTTGTTAGCGAAGTGTGAAATGACATAAAGCTTGCAGTCAGTGAGCTGCTTCGATCTCTGTCACCTTGAACACCACACAGCTGTGCTTCGAAGCCACTATGATAATATCACCATGGAGACTAATGTGAAAGATGATAGGCCATTAAAATAGTTCTCATTTAGTTTCTCATACTGCATATTATACATTTTTATAATAATGTAAATAGCATAAAATAATGTCTTTTTTTGCCTTTGTAATTGGTTTGATATGTTTTAGATTTTATGCGTGTGTAGCATGAGGGGATTTTATTGAATTTCTGTATTGTAAAGATGAGCCTTGTACCTGGAATTTATTATTCATATTCTATTAATCATGCTTTTACTTTTTACTTATTCTGTTGAGTCTTTTATGTTAGCTCTAAACCTAGTAATTATGTATGTTTGCCAAAGTAAGACATGCTGATGTTTAACTATGTGTAGTCCCAGAAAATTGGTTGAAATGTTTTGCCTCTATAGACAGATTGGCAGTGTAGAAGCAGAAAAATGAAGAGAGGTGTAATGTTCAACAAAGGTCACCAGCCAGAATCAAACCTGTGTTTTTGTTGGTATATGGAAGATGCCTTAACATTCAGAGCATGAGGACACCCCAGTAACAGAGTGTAATTTCACCTCCAAGGTCATCAGTGGTCATTTAATGAACTGATCTATGAAATTACAGTAACACAGATCACGGGCCTTGTTTTGTGTTTGATTTCTGTAGGTGCAGTTTGTTCCTGACATCTCATTATCTGTAGTTCCAGACAATAAAGAATCCATGTCTCAAGGTGCACTGCCTCCCTCACAAGGTGTGTGTGTCATCTCTGATGACAAAAAAGGCACCTGCACAGTTACAAGCAGCCAACACAAAGGTATGGTAATATCAGCAAACTTTATAGGTATAATGTCAATACCAGCAGTAATTTTACACAGTAAATTCTAAAACTCAGAAATCATGGCAAAGAACTGAATACTCTTAACCTCTTATCTTGCTATGGCTTCCAGGGGTGCTGGAGCCAAAAAATGAATTCATTACATGTGTACATTAACTTTATTAGTGCTTGTATCCAGCACCCCCAGCCTCTCAGACTATTTCTCTCTGTCAAGTTGAAGCCCAATAAAAGTATTCACATTAATTAGCATGGACAAGCAGCTGTAGGCTCATGTAAGCTGTATGCTGAAAATTTAGACTAAGACTAAGCTTCAGTGCATCCCAGTTTGTGGACTTTCTGGCTATAAGTGCTCTTAAAAGGTTGGTTTTACCATCTGGTTCTCTTCTTGTCAGTTTTAAATTCATTGTTTCATCACTTTTTTCTGACTTTCATTCTACCTCCAGGTGTGTAATACCTTCATTAAAGATATTAGGCAAGTGAATATTTTATTAATCATCCTTCCTCCTCATTATTCATCTGCTCATTGTTTTCATTGTTCTTATTTGACCGTGTCACCTTCACTAGGACAGAAAGATAAGAGAATCATGGTCTTTTTGATACAGTATACACACATACTGTCTGCAGCTGCCAAAAAACTTTGTATAGTAAAGAAATCCGTGTGTTGCTCACTTCTCTCTGTTCTTACCTGAAATAAATAGCTATAATCTTTCATTTGTGGAATATTAATCCATAAAAAGACAGTTTCACTTTTAGTTTTCACTACGTTGACAGTAACTGTGGGGATCATATGTCTCCTGTGTTTTCACTCTCACCTCCTCCCTCCCCAGGGTAATTCAATATGTTGTGAACACCTCGCGGTTCTATTTTCAACAAATTTCATTAAGCAAGATTAGTAGCACTAAAAAGAGGGAAAGTGGTGCACATTATAGATTTTGAATTTGAATATTTTTTAGTTGTAATATTTGCAGAAAGCTAAGCTTTTTGTGAAGTATGTTTTTATAAAATGTGTGTTAACATGTTTTATGTTTAGCTGCAGTGTCACACTGGTGATTGGGAAGAATATACATAACCCATCTCAGTTTTTGTTCTTCTTCTTGGAGGCATTATGTAATTGGATTTTTTCCCCATCAAGACCAAACTATTCCTTGTTTCTCACTTACTTATAATTAGATTTATACTGTTAAATTACATTCTGAAGTAGTCCATCTTGCTGTTTGCCTTGCTTTAGTTTTTTTTTGCAAAGAACAAGTAAGGGCTGTGCTTAATTTAAAAACCTACCAGTATGCCTGTGATGTTTTTTTTTAATCAAGAAAGAGTCAGTGATACACAGTTATTTTCTTCTGAATCATGATGGACTGTGTTACTGTCCGGGGCTGCAGCAGACAACCACAGATTGATAACAAGAAGTTCACTGCATGTCATGTGTAAGGATCAACAAACATGAGATTGGGGTTTGGTGTCATCTACAGTATCTTCTGACAGTTTAGTTGGTGGTTAAGGTAATTACATAAGGTGGTAGGAAAGGCTTAATTGCCAATGATTGTCTGCACAAGTATAAGAGATGACTGTGCGTGTGTGTGTGTTGAATATGAACATAGAAGTGTTCTGGATATCAGATGCAAAACATCTTTTTAAACATCCATCTCTATTGTGGCACAGTGCATACATGTATACATACATATGTGTATTCTGTGTATCTGAAAGCTCAGCAATGATCCATTTAACACTGATAACATGTCTGACACTGTGCACATTTTTTTGTTTCTGCATTTACCTCAGTGCAGCAAACCTGGTATGGGCCTATTGTTTCAAAATTATTAAATATGTTTAAGAAGCTCTGACAAAGTTTAGAGATAGAAGATCAATATCTTCTATCAAAAATGGTCTGGAAAGAGGCATTTTTTTATGATGATGTAACTTTGAAGTTCTCGTTGTTTGCACAGTTTTTCACACTAGGTATATTCTTCTGTATTGCAGCTTGTGATAGACTGACACTGAGAAATGGTGTTAGCTGCATCAGTGGTAAACAGATCCATTAAAACTGCCCCGACTGGCTCATACTTATCTGTCAGATAAGGTCATTTTTAATTCAGATTTTAGTATTGACTGGTTAGGCATGGGTAGTTGCATCCACTGATGGTTTAATTTGTTAGTAGCATTATGCTACTGTGTTTTCTTTGAATTTGTTTATTGTCATTCCCTATTGAGTTCCATGAGCTAATAATGACTATGCGGAAGATAGTGAGGGAGATGGAGGGAAGAAAGAAGAAAGGAAAGGCAACTGGGTAATTCCCAGCTAATATCTGGTGTCTGATATCTGACTTATGGCTTCGATCAATACTGTGTGTTTGATGAAAGACACACAATCTTTCTGTCTGACTGTTTAATACAGCTTCTTCTGCCATGTGAAGCTCCAAGACACAAAAATGACTTTACACATACAAGCGCCACTCAGTCCATAAACAGTCCATACTGTGTACAGCTTTCCTCGTTATGTCAATTGCTCCCCCCATTTTCTACCCCTGTCAGTTATAACTGATGTTTTAATAACAAATGTGTCAAATTAAAATGTGAAAACAATGTAGCTCAAAGTGATAAACATGCAGAAAATGATCACTTCAATCTGCACTTCTCCTTTGGCCTGTTTAAAATTATTTGCAAGTTTCAGATAGTTGTTATTCTCCTACCCTTATGTTCCTCACATTAGCTGACAGATAACTCCTCTCCCAATCACCACGCTGAGAATAAGGCTTTTTTGACTTTGTTTAACGGTAGATTGGAAGTAGGGTAAAACTACAAAAATGAAAAAAAACAATACCTTCACACATACTGTGTATTGCCATAAGCATGTATCACAATAAGCTGTAGTAATTACAGATCATTAGAAACCCATTAAATAAAGTACTTTTTCTAATATTTTATGGTAGACATTGTAATTAAGTAACATTCTCAGTGTATATATATATATATATATCCAATATATGCCCATATAGATCATATATATATATATATAGGCTTGTCAATTTAAACATGTAAAAATGAACATTACTCAAAAATATCCATTTCACAAATAAGTAGAAATTAACAAACTAACAATGCTTTCAATAATCTGAAATGGAGAGATTTGTCAAGTTTGTCAACCATGAGCTCTCATTGCCTAGCCAAACTACATCTGAATAACTATGTGTGATGACACTATTTGTAGGTCAACAGAGTCTCTCAAGTACAGTCTCTACACCCCTTGCTAAAGGCAGAATACTCCCTGCTTAATGTTGCTAAATACCACACCCCTTCCCATCAATCTCAATGTAAAGGGAGCATTTACTCTCTGGTGCAATTAGTAGGACTACTTATTTTACAGGTCTAAGGAATAACTTTGTTCCCTCTTGGTTGGTTGTCTTTACTTCAACCTCATACCATCTGTCCCACAAGGTACTGACCAGACTCTGTACCTGTTTCCACTGGAGTTTGTGTAGGTCTTTACCATCAAAATCACCCCATGGAGCAGTAGAAGGGCTAACCTTCTGTGTGAGCAGCATCACAGGAGTAAGTATCAAAAGGTTCTCTGGATCCCTGGACAGAGACATCAAGAGCCTGGAATTGACTATAACCATTACTTTGGCCAACAAGTTTATAAGAACCTCATGGGTAAGTCTCAAACTCTGCAACTGCAGAAGTATGGCATCTAAGATCCTCCAAATTACTCCTATGATAAATTCCCATACTCCACAGATGTATAAAGCATGATTAGGGTTGAACATCCAAGAACATCCTTGTTCTGCCAAGAATCTCGTCAGATTTGTTTCATCCAAATTTGAGAGGATATTCAACACTTCACAGGCTCAAACAAAAATGTGTTCCTCTATCAGAACGCACCTGATCACTGGGGCAGGAATGACAATGAACATTTATAAAAGAAGAAGACTCGATGATTAACACATGAACAGCTCGAATGCCCATACATGTAAACAACACTGCCCATCTTTTGTCATTTGCATGTCCTCCTCTTGTACAGCATGCGCAAACAGTCCAAGGTCCGAACACATCAATGCCAACATAAGTAAACACTGATTCTGTTCTCTGGAAGGTCAGCTGTTTTCTGCACTTCTCAATTCCTACGCAGTCTCTGGCATTTAACACATTTAAAGATTAGAGAGGACACGGCTTTTAGCTCAATCCAAAACCCTACCATGCAATATCAAGAATTCAGTAAGAAACCATAATAATAGGCACAGCTAAAATCAGCTACCAGGAACCACTCTCTGTTCCCCTGTTTTTTTAATTTAGCTCTTAGAATTTTCTTTCTGCTGGTGAATCATCTCCATGTCATCCTCTTCTCTCTTTTTCTCTACACCACTCTTACGTATATCTGATGGTGACATATGTGCATAAAGGGCAGATGGATGACTACACATCATGACTGCAAAGATGAATTACCCACCTTACCATTTCCTTTCATCTTGTCATAAGGTCCGTTTGTCTTCTGCTTTACTGTTAGAATGCCAAAGCCTTCAGGTTTACACACGCCTTTACCAAGGAAGACATATTTACCACACCCTATTCTAAAGGTCAGCAACCCTCATAGAAGAAGATCTGTTGCTGTAAACATCATGCATTTTGATTGTGCCTGTATGTGTGGCTATGGTCTGAGTGGATGACCAACACAAAACCCACAGTATGATATATGAAGCAAGAATTACAGAGGCAGCCACAATCCTCAGAGCTACACCGTAACAAGAGTGATTGTCCATTGAGCAGTAGATTGTTTTTGCTCATGGCAGTTCTTCTGCCACACAAGGACATTCATTATATCCTGGTGAGGATTTTGCACCAGACTCCTGTTTCTCAGACTAAGCAGATTTTTAAAGAAAGCAAAAAGGAGATGATGTGATTGGCCGTGACCAAGATGTCCCACAATACTTGCTTAATACAGGGCTTTCCTTAAAGGCACATCAGTGACAGTTTATTTACTACATAAATAGTAAGATGTTTTACAGGCAGATTTTGTAGATTAAAAAGTGCAACACTTTTTCAAGTTTTTTAATATCTGACAGTAATCTCTCGTAAATATAGTGGTGTCCTGAAAGAAGCAGCCATGTCTGGAGGCCTCTAGGTACTGATCGGTGTATGGACATTAATCGATTGTTTGCTTGCTTTTAATGGTACATTATTTAAGCAACCCTGTCTTTTAAAAATGATCAATCCTGATTACGTTTTTGTAGCAAGCATGATTATTATGTTGTCAGCAGAAGCAGGTATAGTAGCCAAAAATTTTACTCAAATGAGTAGCATTACATCAAAATCATATTACTCAAGTAGAAGTAAAAGGTAGTCAAGTAACTGTTTGATTATAATGTCTGTTTTATCTTTTAAGAAATGGTGTAATCAAACAGACCAATGCACCAGTTTGTGTGTGGTTATGTGAATGCATAGCTATGTCTGATTGGTCAGACAGAGTCATATAATTACCCATCAAACATTGGTCCAGAGTTGTGTCCCAGGTATAAAAAATAGTTGCGGCGTCAGAAATCAGTAAAAATCAAACAAGGTATGTTCTATGATATGAAACAAATGCGTTTATACATGTCTGTTTTCCTCTTGGTTGCATATGTACTTGTACATATGCACACTACGTGTAGTTCAGTATATACACTAGTTATGAATGACAGGACAGCCATGACAGGACTGTCACTAGGTGACGTCTATTACACATCCAGTAATGTCTGTAATGTCGCTCTGTATTCTTCTGAAAAATCCCTTTGCTCAGTATTGCAATAATTAATTTACCAAGTGCTCCATGTAGTTTTTTAAATATTTAAGAAAAGATGTTTACTGTTTACACGTCTACTTATATATGATTGTGAAGCCACCGCATGATTCTATTCTACTAGTTTTCATACAATATAATGTTTTGTTATTTTTATGTAATATAGACATGTGCACACAATGGATGCAACAAACACATATATACAATCATAATTTAGTCAGAGTCGGTTGTGGATTGGCAAAACTACTGTACGTTGACCAGAATCTCGTGATACTACAAAATCACGCGAAAGAGCTTCTTTACCGCATTTTCTATGATCAGAAGGAAAAGCAAGTTTGTGAAAGGCACTTAACAGCTAATTGAGCACCGAAAATTGAAAAGTATTAAAATCTATTGTTGGGTAAGTTCATTCACTTTATAGTTTTTTTATGAATGTGGTCCAGTTTTAGTTATTATACACAAAGGAACTGAAAATGATGTCCGCATTGTAAACCCAGCACAGTTTGAATTTAGTTAATGTTAGTTAACGTTTGGTATAACAGTGGTATAATGTTAACTAGCTGAGTTAATGTAATTTTTAGTAGGGCTAATGTTAGGCCTTACTCTTTAAATGAACCCTCTTGGTGTAAGTCTGAACCACAAATACAAATGAAAACATAAGTGCAGTATAAGTAATGGATGGGTTAGGGTTAGGGTTAAAAAGATGACAGTTAAATTATGGGGGGACGTCTTTTCAACGGTTATCAAACATTGAAATGTTTGCTGAGTATTGTTGCTACATCTGATTGGTGAAACCCAGTTGTATGGTAGATGCGACGGTGGCACCTCTCTGGCAAAAATAAAGAATGTCTAATGTGTAGAATAAAAAAGTAAAGAGTCGAATATAAAACTACTCTTGGAAGACAGTTCTAGAGATTTTGTTTTATTATGTTAATGGTTTTCAATTTCACACAAAACTTGCAACAAGTATGCAAAAAAAAAATAAAATATGAAGGTGGCAAGTACTTTTTTACAGCACTGCATATCTGTTTCTGCTCTGTCATTTCACGATCAGCCACTGTCTAGTCTCCTCTGGGCCATTTGGCACAGACTCTCATTCAAGATTACTTCAGCAGGGTGAATGCTTCCCCCCACAGGGCCTCTATTGAAGGTCTCTCTTAACCACTGAACCCTCTTGTGCTCTGAATGTACAAGTGTTCTTCATGTATTCTCTGTGGAACAACTTTGATGTCAGTTGTGCGTCTAACATCTTTTAACCGGTCTGACCCTGCTGGGCAGCTGAAAGAAATGGTTAACAGGACATTTTGCCTCTGTGTATCTTGTCCCTTTGTGCAAATGCTTTCTGCTCCAGCTTTCTGACTCATTGCCCAGCAAAAGGACTTCCATCACAGGCAACAGCACTGTGCCTGTCCAAAACAATTTGGGTTGCACTAAATGAAACAGAGGGTTCCTATGAGACTCATAGTGAGCAACAGTGTAAATGTAAAGAGAGTGAAGAAACAAAAATGGAGAGAGGGAAAAGTCTGAGTAGCCGGAGAATCAAACAAGCAGAGACAAAGTGAAAAACTAAGTTTGTATCCAAACTCCAAAGATTATCAATAGAAACATACTAAATGTTTTTAGAATAGCTCACTAGAATAAAGTCATTTGTATTTATCCATTTTTGTCTGGAGACAAAATAACAAAAGTCAGTCATCAAAAGTGTAACTCAAGATTAAATGTATATTTAAGATAAAAGTCTTCATAGTCATCCATGTGTTTAGAATAATACTCCTGTCACTATAGATGGTTAGCATCTGTAACTGTAGCTGAGGTGACTGCCAGTCAGTGTGTGTGTGAGAGAGAGAGAGAGAGAGAGACAGAGAAAAAGGGGTCGGATCAGGTAAATGTTAAGCTATAGTGGACCAATAAAAGTATTAATTTTTTCCCTGAAGTTAGAGCCTTTGGAATTCTTTCCCTACCCATAACCACTCAACCCTACTGCCAAACCCTAACTATCTTTTCCTCATCTTCTGCTAAGATTAACCATTTTTGCTAATATCAGCAACATCTTATTTTGTTATTACTTCTGAACTACCATCTTTGCCTGACACCAAGTTCTCTTGTTTAGTGTAAATTACTGTTCATGAGATTCAAAATGCCGAAACTGAGTGCAGGTTTTGATTTATATGACCATCCAAATCCCTGCTGCTCAGTCAGTGTAGTTACATACAGTAATTCCTCTTCCTCAGCTCATCTGTTACGCTCATGATTCTGTCCTTCCTTACACACATTTCTATCTATCCATAGAAATCTGTCTGCACACTCTCAAATGTTGCCTTGCAGCCTTAAAATGTGGTTTAAGCTCTTTCAAAGCTTTTGTCATTGATTGTACAGTATACATACACACACCCCTTCCTACTGTTATTCATCAGTTAGTGCTGCCAATCAAAGGAAACAGATTTAGTCTCTTTGTCTTTCACGTGTACATGCACATACACATAAACCAAACATGTACCTCAGATATACTGTAATTATCAGATAACACTCAAGAATTTACCACAGATTGTATGTGTTCGTGGGTAGAATTAGAATTAGGTTAGGGTAAGAGCAAGCATTGGTGTTAGGCATTTGTTTTGTGATGGTAGGAGATGATTGTGGAGGAGTGATATGGGATTTCATTTCTTACAAGCCAGCAAGTTTTTATATATCGATCTGGCATGGATGTGGGGTATTTGTTGGTATTTCTTGCACTATTTACTTAGATAGTTATTTGTTGTTGTTGTTGTTGTTGTTGTTGTTGTTGTTGTTGTTGTTGTTGTTGTTGTTGTTGTTCTTTGCATGACTGCCCTCTACTGTTTATATAGCTTCTGTTCACCCTATTCAGTATTGTCAAGAATATGT
>OMLM01014930.1:20766-40503 GCA_900302695.1 Helostoma temminkii | reverse complement strand
TTTTCATTTGAAGTGCACTTCATCAATTATTACTCCATAATAGATCATGTTTTTCTGTAATTTTGCTTTGTTGTTATGATTTGCAAAAAAAAGAATTACAAAAATAGACCCTAATAAGAACTACACAAAGAAAACTCCCGGTTGAAATGTTTAGCTTAACATACAAATCTAACAGGAAAGGAACGGCCTGCTGGAGCTCCGCAATAGATTAGTTTGACTTAGCTCAGTTGAGTTTGTTGAGTCAGCTCTTCCTAAATACAAACCCCACAATTCATTGTTGCGTACGCCCACCCATCCTTGACGATTTCTCGGTTCTGTTCAATCGCCGTTTAGACTTGAATGATTGACGCAACAGGCAAACGATGCCATTGGTTTCTATGTGGTTTCCAGGAAGTGAACGCCACAATTCTAACTACCTCCCACATGTGAGCCCCGTTGATGGCACCACGCGCACTGTGTGGAGGAGAGAGAAACCGGCTAGGAAGGCAACGTCATTCTTCGGACCACCGACTCGACGTAGCGCAGCAGACCGAGCGGAGCGGAGCGGCGTTGTCCGAGGCAGGTACCGTATCGACTCTATTTTTGCTGATATGTACTCGGTGGCAGAAAAGTTAGGAGTTGGTTTTCATGTGGTTTCCAGGGGAACAGGAGAAAGTAGGTCGTATTAGATAAGAACAGGGTGGACGCTAGGGCCTGGCAAACTCTAGGCCTGATATTCTCCGCGCACTGTACTGACAGACACATCCCGGGTAAAGTCTTCCCCCCACGGTCAGGCCTGCTCCCCGTACTGGTCAGGTGCCTTAACGGACACCGCGCCACTAGTTTGGAGAGGTATGCAGTCCAGCTACTTAAGGCTAAGATTTTGTCAGCTTAATAGCACTGTGAATATCAGTTGATCTGGTTACTTGCCGCTTTACCGCATGTGTTTTGCTCGTCTTTTTACGTGTCTTTTCAGGTGCTGAAGCGATTACAGCAGAAAGATGGCGGACGACCCCAGCGCGGCGGACAGGAACGTGGAGATATGGAAAATAAAGAAGCTGATCAAGAGTTTGGAAGCTGCCCGTGGGTAAGTTATCGATTTGAACTGTCTGTCAATACAGTGGTTAGGTTATATGTACTAAGGTGTGTGGTTTCAGGTCATGTTATGAGTGTGAACCTCCGCAACAGCTGGAAATCGGATAAGTGGGGCCGATTTTGGGAGTGGTTAGCTTAGCATAGCTAACTTAGCCGTTACCGTAGCTTCTAGCATGCTAATTGCTAAGCGGTAACTGCTGTCGCAATTTTGGAAGCATTGTGTTAGTTCGAAAGAACTCTTATTTTGGTTTATCTACGTTTGTGTGTTATGGGTGGCACTGTAGAGAATGTTGCCTCCAGTCGCCAGAAGAGTGTATGTAATGTTAATGTTAGCTGTGTTGCTAATGAAAGTCGCTAACAGACGTCATCTCTGGAAAGGCCGCCATGGGTTCCTTTAACGAGAAAGCACGTTGATGAGAAAGGAAGGCCGGCTAGCATACCGTTTCATTTCCACATGATACGAAACACGCATTTCGCAACTTGAAATGGCGATTGTTTGGCAGAGTTATGTGTGGATTATATGAACATTCTTCTTAAGTTCGTAAAGAGCCCATTAAGTTGGTTTATAGCAGCCCAGCTCCCGGTGTTACATTAAAGCTTGGCTAACTAGAAAAGGATCAAGTGAAAAGAATTTCTGATCAGTTGTTTGCTTGTAGAGACATTGTGAACTTATTGTACTTTAAATAACAACATTTCAAATGTGGCTGTTGGCTTGTAACTTGTTCTATTGCAGCTTTCCGTGTAGGGTTGCGCAGAATTTGCTGTTCTGTGCTCCACTGCCAGCCATGTCACACACAGTTGACCATTTGCCCTATATTCATTCAGCTGCTGTTGCCTTACCCTGTTTGTATAGTTTCATCCTGCTTTGGTGTTCTGTCTTTTGACAGTGATAGTGAATAGAAAAACAGCAGTTCTGAAACTCAACTCTTGGCTTCAAGGGCAGAGATTGTATACTTTGTAACTGAAAGTTGTTTGCCCCTGGACTTGTCAAGGTTATAGGTTTATAATTAAAACAGGCCAAAGTTGTAATAGCACTTGATTAAGATTGATTATGATGGATAGCACCTATTAAGTAGGGTGTAAGAAAATACCCACAATATCAAATAGTGAGATATTATAT
Source organism: Helostoma temminkii (assembly GCA_900302695.1). NCBI lineage: Eukaryota > Metazoa > Chordata > Actinopteri > Anabantiformes > Helostomatidae > Helostoma > Helostoma temminkii. The sequence continues at coordinate 38,309 of OMLM01014930.1, read as the reverse complement.
TTTTGTGATACTGTACCGATTCCCTTATAACACTTGTCATACATGTTGTATCACTAGATTCTTACTAATACATAGCCCTACTGTTAAGTCCTATTACCCATGTTTCATGGATACAAGTTATGCTGTTATTGTCGCGAGTCTGTTACACAGTAGTAGTGGTGAAGTTTAGTGTGTTGTTAGACCCTGTATGCAAAGGTTTTTTAGCATATATGTGCCACAGTGTTTATGTAAACATTACCATAAAATCATCTCTTTCCATAGTAATGGCACCAGTATGATCTCACTGATCATCCCTCCAAAGGACCAGATATCCAGAGTCGCCAAGATGTTGGCTGATGAGTTTGGCACTGCTTCCAATATTAAGAGCCGAGTCAACAGGCTCTCTGTACTTGGGGCCATCACCTCTGTACAGCAAAGACTAAAACTCTACAACAAGGGTATGTGTTACAGTGACAGAACCTATCAGGACATACTTTACGCACAAACCAACTGTTATATGCCTGCATTCAAATAGACATTTTGTCTAAAACTTAGCATAACGATAAGTAAGTTGTTTGTAATTTTTTAACTCTGGAAATCGTGACAAAAATATAGCAGTGATTAGTAACACATTTACAATTCTGTATGAACAACAACTTCAATTGCAGCTTATCTTTTGGCTTCATGATCATGAGGTTTAAAGCAGAAATTCATCATTCATGTTACAAAGTAAACCACCAGTAAAGTGCACTTGTGCGTAAAAAAAAAAAGGAAGAGTCGTTATTCATTTACATGGGTCAAATATGAAAAAAAAAGTACGAAACAAAGACTGGCACCATGCAAATCCAACATGTCATCGAGCAAAGTGCTGTATTGACTGACCTTGTACATGCAAGAGTGGATTTCTGGTGGATTATTTTGTGATATAAAGGTAACCAGTGCCACCACAAGTTTAAAGACTTGTAAAATCTGACTACTGTGCTGCATTTTAGCATTTTATAATTATTAAGTGTGTAAAGCCATTCCTTCAGTTGGCCAACCCATCTTACATTTCACTGTATCACTGATACATGAAAGAACATACCCCAACCAATGCAGCGCATTTACATTGTTGCAGTATATGGTGATGTCCGTTTGGATCCAGTTTGAACCAGATCCAACTTTTTAACACACAACTTTGTAAAAAAAAAAAAAAATTGTACATGTCAGTCCTTACATGAAAAGTGCTAGTTTTTTTCCCAATAAGGGTAAATAAATCCCCTTGATGAATGAGGTGACAATATTTCAGTGGCACAAAGTAGGTGACTATAAGCTGCAATAGATAACGCTCCGGGTTCAGAAAACTGAGACTATGTCTGAGACCCTGTACATTGTACAAAGATCAAAAACTTTATTTATCTGATTTATACCATCTAACTTTTCTTTCTTACCAGTGCCACCCAATGGTTTGGTTGTGTACTGTGGCACCATTGTGACAGAGGAAGGCAAGGAGAAGAAGGTCAATATTGACTTTGAGCCTTTTAAGCCAATTAACACCTCTCTGTACCTTTGTGACAACAAGTTCCACACCGAGGTGAGGGCATTTGCTTGTCTGCATAAAATATTTCACATTTATATTGAATGTCAATGGGATCTCATTGTATGACCTCTCATCATTCTTCCTCACTCTAACACAGGCATTGACAGCTTTGCTGTCTGATGACAGTAAGTTTGGCTTTATTGTGATCGACGGTAGTGGGGCGCTGTTTGGCACACTGCAGGGCAATACCAGAGAGGTGCTGCACAAGTTCACTGTGGACCTACCCAAAAAGCACGGTAATGGCAAACGGTGCTTGTAGCTTGTAAATCTTAGTTTTGCTCCTAAAGAAAGATTCTAAAAAAATGTCTGATCTTTTTCAGGCAGAGGAGGGCAGTCTGCTCTGCGTTTTGCTCGTTTGAGAATGGAAAAGAGACACAACTATGTGAGAAAAGTGGCTGAGACAGCTGTTCAGCTCTTTGTGTCCAACGACAAAGTTAATGTGGCGGGAATGGTCTTGGCTGGTTCTGCTGACTTCAAGACAGAGCTCAGCCAGTCTGACATGTTTGACCCAGTAAGTCTGTGTCTCTCTGTGTTCTGTCCATTCTATCCAAAAGTCCCCTGTGCTCTCATGCTCACTCACATGGTAACATCACAGCCACGCACACACGTGCACAACATTGAAGTTCTTTACAGTAAGTGAAGAACTACAAAGCTTGCAGTTTATAATTTATTTAAAACCAAAATAACCTAATGCCTTGATGTATTCTTCTGTTTCTATTTTCTGTGGCATCTGTTTACATCTGGAGATGTACACTTACTTTAAGTCATTATTTTATTCCAAATAATTTCTTCATTTAAGAAAAGTTACCAAAATGTTATAAGTTTTAGAAAGAACAGAAACTGCATCAGAAAGTCAGATTATAAAAACATCTTTCAGTATGTGAATGTCTTTCTAAGCAGTTCACAACTAGATTCCAAAGTAAATAAATTTATTACAACAAAGTATTTATAAACACTTATTTTAAAAAACAAGAGTATTTTATTACATTTACAGCCTGCGTGTTGAAAACAGATGCGTAAAAATGTTGTGTTCCAAATTAGAACTGATTTCAAAATGGAAAGTATCGGGTACCCATAGCAAAAACAGAACTTTTGTTCTGCTTGTTGGTTTCCGAAACGCTTAACCAGTGCTGAGCTTGTCACTTGTTTAGATATGAGCTCGCTTGCATGGCTAATATTATAAGATACAACAGTATGCGAGAGATGGTTGCAACCTAATTCTGACCAAACATTTAGGGCAGCAGAGACTCTATAGGAAAGGATGTACAGTATGTGTTTCATTTGTTCCGGTCTCTGAGCCAGAGTAACTAATCAGCAAATGGTAGTACCTCCAGGAGAGCCAAGGACAGTTAGCAGCAAAACCCTGTTCTCTCTGGCAGTAAAGGGAAAACTGAGAACTTTCATAGAGTTTTAAGTGCATTTGTGGTGAAGGGGCTACATCCTTTTTCAGTTTTTGAATCTCTCTCATTTAGTTAATCTTAGACAAGGTAGGAAAAAATTTAAAAGTTCAAGTTAAAACCTGAGAAATTATAACCTTGTTAAAGTATAATACATGGCAGAGCTGATGTATTGGATTGCATTAGATTGTACAGGTGCACCTAATAAAATGGACAGTGAGTTTATATTACAAAGACATTAATAATGCAGTTTTAATAATTTATGTAAATTATGTGCTTATTGTGGACATTAATTTATCTTAGCGCTGCTATTTTTGTACCAACTTTAAAGCAATGGCATGCTGAGCACTCTTAACTTAAGTGAGCTTTCCTCTTGCTGTCCTACTTGACAGCTCTAGTAAAAACAAACCTACCATATAATGTAGCTTTACCATTTCCCCATGTTGGTGACTTTGTTGAAAATATCAAGACTTTGTTCCCAGGCTGCTGGATTTTGAGAAAAAAGGAAAATGGTAAATCCCAGAAAGTATACTTCTAGTTGTATCTTGTAACTGCATGTTGAAGTAGTGTGTTAACCTATGTGCATGTTTGTTTTTTACAGAGGTTACAGGCCAAGGTTCTGAAGCTGGTGGACATCTCCTATGGAGGAGAGAATGGTTTCAACCAGGCCATTGAGCTGTCAGCTGAGGTTCTTTCTAATGTCAAGTTCATCCAGGAAAAGAAGCTCATAGGTAAATCATGCTGTTGAAACAGCTGTTTTTAGAGCACAGTACTTGAGACTTAATTTTATTATTTTTATTTATGTTCCCTAATGTTTGTGCCCCTCTGTAGGGCGGTACTTTGATGAGATCAGTCAGGACACGGGGAAGTACTGTTTTGGTGTGGAGGACACGCTCAAAGCCCTGGAGATGGGAGCCGTGGAGATCCTCATAGTCTATGAGAACTTAGACACTATGCGTTACGTTCTACGTGTGCATGGGGCAGAGAGCAACGGAGCAGAGAATGGTAAACTATCCACATCTCTATCAATGGAGAAAAACATTTGATGAGGATAATGATGCATGATAATACAATAATAGATTAATTATCTTCAATTCTCCTTTGCTTTTCAGATGAGAAGACTTTGTATTTGACACCTGAGCAGGAGAAAGACAAGTCTCACTTCACAGACAAGGAGGTAAGCGCAGCGAACAAATGACAGATCCCTCTGGTTTAGTTTAGACCCTTAACCATCATGCGATGCATTTTTGATTCTGTTTTCTAGACGGGGCAGGAGCATGAGCTCATTGAGAGCATGCCACTGCTGGAGTGGTTTGCCAATAACTACAAGAAATTTGGAGCCACATTGGAGATAGTCACAGACAAAAGCCAGGAGGGGTCCCAGTTCGTCAAGGGCTTTGGAGGCATTGGGGGTGAGCATACAGTTTGTTCACCATTGTAGATACAACATACAAAATATGACACTGAAATTGTTCACATGCACAGCATCACAAACGTATGGAAGAGATATATACTCTGTGTTTGTCATTACGTAATTTGTGAGTGACTAGATGAACTGCCGTTCAGCTAGATGAGTCAAGATTAAGTCTCTATATTTGCCATGCTGAAGATGGCTGCTGGCAAAAGATAAAGGCAGACTTGGAAATAGTTTCTTTTCTTTCACTACATCCTGTTTTACTTTGCAGGAAACATGTATAACTCACTGCAGACCATATACCAGCTGCTCTACCAAAGTTAATTTTATACTTACATGGGCAGCATGTAGCTCAGTTGGTAGAGCAGTTGTCTGCCCAGGGTTGTGGGTTCGATTCCCAGTTCCTGCTGGCTACATGCTGAGGTGTCCTTGGGCAAGACACCGATACCCATAGTAGTCCCGTACATGTAAGTCGCTTTGGATAAAAGCGTCTGCCAAATGACTAAATGTAAAAATGTAAATGTACATCAGTAAAAAAAAAACTGAATTTCCCCACTGTGGGACTATAAGGGTTCTCAAAAAAAAATTAAGCTACTGATAGTCTAGGCTATATGATAGCAAGAATAGCACTTATGAATAATAAACAACCAATATGATGCCATCAGATGTCCAAAATCTGAATTTCCTGCTCATTACTGAGTGAACATTATATGTACATTATATAGGGAGTAGTGAATGAGTGAATAAGGACTGATTTGGGTATCTCTTCATTAAGAAATATTTGAATGTAGTTTTCAACATTTGTGTATTCTTAATAGTTTGTAATTCATCTTGTTGTCAGTCCTATAATAAATCAAACTGTTCAAAGTTTAATATGGTTTTCTGCAACAGCAAATGTATGTTCATACATAATATAAATGGTGTCTAGTAAAGAAGGCAAAACTGAACTGGAACTGGACAGTCCGGAGACCATGGCAGAAAGGAGAATGGTGGAAAAGCAAGATCAGTGCTATCGTGGACAATCTGTCTTACCTGCTTTATGATGAACTGTGGTAGTTGGGAAGTTTATTCAGCCACAGACTGGTTCCATGTTTTTTTTGGTTTGTTTTTACTGTATTGCTTTTACTTGTTTTTTCCATTGGGAATCATTAAAGTTTTATCTTAATTTTTAGTATGTGGAACATTGTAAACATTGATTGTAAAAGGTATAAAATGTAGACATAGTCAAAATCACTTAATGGTATTAGTATTAAAAAACATAAGGAACGTGTTAAACAATAAATTTTATCCTGTCGTTTTATGCTGTGTTTGTAAATCAGGATGTATAATAAGGGTTATTACCTTACAGATTCTTACTTAAATTGTGTCACAGTCTACAATATACGCTGCAAACTCATCATCCTACTCTTGTTAATCTATCACCTTTTGTTCCCTTAGGTATTTTGCGGTACAGGGTGGATTTCCAGGGCATGGAGTACCAAGGAGAGGACGATGAGTTCTTTGATTTGGATGACTACTAGGTAGTCGGGGACTGATATTGGGAGAAAAAAAGAAAAGCAAGGAATGAATGAAAAGAATGAGGAAAGAAAAATGCCACCTCTCTTGCAGCAAGTGAGAGGTGCAACCGTGTTGACCATATATATGACAGACACACTTTCCAATTTACCTGTTGCATACACAAACTTGCACATACATTTAATCTTTACACAAGACAAAATACATCACACAGGCTGAAGAGGAGTGCGATTTTCTTTCATCCAGAGAGGGAGAAAGCCCTTCCTGAATAAATCCCTGCCTTAGAGTGCTGGTTCCTTCCCCTAGTTGGATTGGACTCGACTCATTTTGTTTTTGTTTTTTTTCCTCCGCCCCTCCATTTTGAATGAACACAACAGCAAGTTCCCAGATTCCTCGCTGCCCCTGATGTGGTCCGAAGACTTTGGACTCACTCCTCACATATAGAAAATATATTTTCCTTTCTTGACTCATCGTCTCCCTGCCCTCTCTCTTCTCCCTTCTATGCTTTCTCTGATTTTTTTTTTCTTTTTTTTTTTTTCTTCCATTTCATTTTTTTACTGGTAACTGCTGCTGTTGTATTTTATGAGAGTGGGGGATTTTTTTTACCTGGGTTTCTGTAGAGAAAGGGGGACAAAGTATTAAAATTGAACTGCTGAAAACCATTGCTACCTCCTCATCTGCTGTGGTCTCAGTCCTGTGCTGTGTCTGTGCTATTCCTGGGAAGGTTGACTTTTTTTTTTTTTTCTTTTTTTTTTTCTTTCCTCAGATGATTACATTGTGACAGCTCTATGTGAATGATGCAGAGTGATGAAGTATGCATGTCTGCTTTTTAGAGTTTCAACTGTCTAATTGAATAATCAGGATCCACCTCCTCATGTACACACAATTTTAAATTGCAGGGAACAATATATAACATCTCTTTGATATAGGTATTCATTAGTGCTCCCCTGAAGCAAGATGTCTGGACAAAATGAAATTCCTGAGTCCCGTTTACCAGATTCCGCTGATCATGTGTTTTAACCTCTGGCAGCTTGACATAATCAGCAGTTAACTTAAAACCAAAATTTGTAAGTTGTAAATGTGATGTGTTCATTTAAAAACTTGGATTTTGGCTTTGCCTGCCTTTATCATGGAATTGCGTTCAAAGATAAGGGTGAGTTTTCAATTCATAAAACTTGTAAAGACACAATTCATTGAGCTACTGAAGAGTGAAATGCATCAAACAGCCATTGTTTCATACAAACTAATTTACCTGAATTAATTATTAAGGAGATGTGATTAATTCTCTATTGGGTATACTAAAATACAACTCTGCGCATTTCAGCAAGGTAGCCTTACAGTACTTATTTGTTTGATGCCTGTCGCATTCATTGGAAAGTATTGACAAATGTTAACCAAGAAAGAATGACCATAACTGAGGTTTGCTTAGTTGTTGGCTTTTTCTGGTTTACTTTGTTTAATAAAGGCTTAGACGGTTTTTAGATTAGTTTATGTTAAGGTATTTTCAGGTTTTACTTTGCAAAGTTATCTCAACTTAGTAAGCCATATTATTACTTGTTAAAGATGCTGATGTAACTACTAGTTTATCTGCCTTTTCATTCACTTTGCAGTTATTTTAATTATCCACGATCCGTGTAGATTATTAAAATATACAATTGTATAGAAATTTACTGAAACAGCCCAAATCTTTTATCTAAAAATAGTTTCACTATCGCAGAGCTATAGCAATACAGAGCCTTAAATCCTTGCTATTTTATGGAGCTGAATTTAAAATACCATTGTCTTTAACCACACATGCCATTAAAATGGCCAACATCCTGCAGCGTCTCATAGCAAAGCTATGCGGATGATTGATTTTGCCTTAGTGTATTCCTCTTCAGGATAGCAACAGCATCTTCATCCATTTGCCCTATTGTTTGGGGGAGTCACCGGGGAAGCCTTGGTAGCACGGTAAGCCAATCAATAAAAGGCAAAGCTGGGGAGCCACTCCCCTTTTGACAAAATCTGTCCAATCGGTGTCTTTCTTTCTGTGTATGGGCGTTTCCACCCCCCACCCACCCCTTTGACACTGCCCTACCAAAGCTGTGTGGTTGATCAAAGTGAATGACGTCTCTGCATTTGCGGGCCGCCGACGCAGGGCTGGGTTTCCATTTTCAGAGCGAGTTTCGGGGGGGATCGTCAACATGGAACCGGAGATGGAGGACAAAACGCTGGAGATGATGGTAAGAATTGTTTCGATATGTCATCCTGACCAACCGAAGTGTTCGGTATTAGTCTTATATTGGGGGAAAGGCCGAGGCTCGATTCGACGGCAGGAATGAGCTGAAGCGGCTCGTCGGGAAAGGTGGAGGAGAAAGGAGGGCGGACCACTAATCAGAGGGAGGGCCTGAAATTATCGATACATTTAGCTAAAAATGCTCCGCATACTCTTCGGTTTGATAATCAAAACGTAAACATCAACTGACGGTAAATGTGAAACATATTAAGTTTCGGGTAAAATTGGTAAACAGTCGGTAAATTAAAAGGTCGGTGTACAGTCGTCGGCCGAAGACAGTCGAGGATTGTCGGCGTAGCGTTCACTGCGGTGACGCTGCGCCACTAGCTGGGCCCTGTCTGATAGTTAGCCTTCCAGCTAACGCAGGCTAGAAGGGGAACAACATAAATTTACGGGTAACGTTGTATTATTTACTTTGTGTTAAGACAATATACACGGTGATAAATGTTTAGAACAGTCAAACTGTTTCCACAACACAATGTAAAAAAGCTAAAATCGCAACAATGCGCTCTTTCTCTGTTTATAGTTTTAAAGTGCGTAGAAGGAAGTGTATTGCTTTTTCATTCACGTAAGTTAGCTTTACCACGATTAGCGAGGTAGCAATTAGCTTAATGGCTAGCATGCTAAGAATGCTAGGTACACTTGACAGCGATTTCCATACCAAAGTAGTAAACAGCCCTGGACAGTAGAAGTTCCTTTGTTAACCAGACGCATTCGCTTTCGTGACAACATCGTTTACCTCGGTATAGGGCCGGATCTGATCATGAACATGTTTCTTCAACTATCTTGGTAGGTTAGCCAGCTAAACCATCCGTAGCTTACCAGTGGCTAACAGTAACATTACAGGGGTCAAAGTTATCGTACAGAAGACGTCAATTAAATAAGCCACAAGTTTGTTTTGTCAATGTACTTGTACGTGGGTAGAGGTGCTTTGTGGTGGGTATTAGAATCCATATCTGAAATACGTCTCAGATCATACCTAAATCGACAAAATCACCTGTATTGTTATACAGTTCCGAGAATAACAAAGCAAGTATAGAAGATAAATATTTAGGCTAATAAGTGGAATTGATGGATCGGACACATCCAGTGAGAGGCAAACCTGCCTACGAGCACTAATTACTTTTTATAGACCGTGAATGAACAACTTTGTGTCAAGTTAGCAATGGAGACAGCCACTAGAGTTCTCTCATTAGGCAAACAACAATAAAAATCACCATGAAGGTCGAAGACTGTGTAATGTTTGAAAGTTATGCGGCTTTTCAAAATGTTGTTTAATTGAGCTTTATTATAAGTTGGAATAAACAACTGTAACTGAAAACATAATGAGCTGTTGTTATGGCATGAAAAATAACTTGACAGAGGAGCATACAGCAAATGACAAATTAATTCCAGTGTCTCTTATTTCCATTCACTGAAGAATGATTGTACATAATGACACTTACGCAGGGTTTAGGAACTGAGATCCTACCAGCCCATAGAAATATTTGAATTTTGTCTAGGTTGTGTCTGTTTATTTAATTTGATTTGATTTTTTATTATTATTTATTTTTTGTCCCAGTGTTATTCACTAACCACTCATGAGAGTGGGGATGGCAGAACAGTGGGTGGGGTTTCTGTAAGAACAACAGCGACAAAAATTGACAATTGATACCATTGCCCCTCCCTCTCCTCTACCTATCCCCATCCGGTTCATGTCTAATAATGCTTCTGTGTGTATGTTTATCAGTCTGTATCTTGTGTGTGAAGGAGTGTGTGTTCCTGCGCTCACTGTGCCAATGTGTGTGTAGCTCTAATACTGGTTTTTCCCCTCACTATCCCCCACCTCCTCCCTTCTTCTTCTCTTCTCACCTTTCATGATTACACACTCATCCTTTATCAATTTCAAACTAAACCCTGTTTATTTATGCATTATTTTTGTTTTTACACTTCCACCTGTCCCGTTCCTCACAATCTCCCCACCACCACCACTACCCATTCATTGATCCATCTATTCACTCATGTCTTTGGTTTCCTCCTCCTAACTTCCCTCATTAATCCCCACCTCTTTTCCTTTACTTCCCATCTCTGGTCTTTCGCTCTTCCCTTTCTCTTCCTTCCTCACCCTGTCCACTTCGTTCTCCTCCTCCCTTCCTCCCTTCCTCTCTCTCTTTCACACAGTGCTCTGTGCCTCGCTCTCTCTGGCTGGGCTGCTCCTCGGTGGCTGAGAGTTTGTGTGCACTCAGGTGCCTGCAGAGCATCCCCTCCACCCGGGCTCACAACCAGGTTCTGCCTCTCTCCTCTTAATTCTGCTGCTCCTCCTCTCCCTTCACTTCCTCCCTCGCCATCTTCTCACCCTTCAACTTTCTTCACCCACTCCACACGACTTCTCATGCCACCTCGGTGCAGACAGCGCCCTCCCTCCCCCATCACTCTCCTACCTCCTTTCCTGCCTGTTGGAAGCACACCGCTCTCAGGTTCTTCTCTGGTGTGTCCTCAAACTCTCCCTGCTTGAAATTGAATTCCAGCTTTACAAACCATAATTGACTTCCTTGTAATTATGTCAAATCACAGTTCTTGGATCCAAATTAAGCCCCAAAAGCATAAATGTAAAACAGTGATTGTGCCCTGTAATTATAGACAGTTTTTTTGACTGCTTTGGTGTCAATGGAAGAAGGATGCATGGGACACCAGAGAATAACCCTGCATTGAGGAGTAACATTTTCTCCTCTTCTACCTGGAGGTGTGAGGGCTGAGGTGGGGGGTCTTTCCTTCAAGCTCTGAGAGGCTGATGCTTGCTTGCTTGCCTGCTTGGCCAAATGTGGTCTTTTGTGTTGTTGTTGTTGTTTTTATTCTTTCTCTACTTTTGCTCTGCATGGCCATCAACACAAGCTAGCCCATTTTGGCTTCTTGTTATGTCTGCTTCAGTCTCTGTACTCTGCCCTCTGTTTCTTTGTTTGAATGTTTGGTTTAGTTGCAGCCACTGAAAATATTTTTTGTTGTTGTCAGGTTAGATGGATAAATGTAATAACTACAACATGGAACATGGAAGTCTTACTCCGTGCTCCAAATTTGAGGGGTTTGTGGTTTTAGATTGTGTAGATAATTTAGTAATCCTAGTTTTAAGATAAGCCCCTCGTTGAGTCCTTCAATGGTAACTTTGCAGCCTCTGGAGACACGCTAACAGATGGGCTATTTCAATATATCAACAGGTCTTAATTATATATTTTATTACTTGTGTAGCAAAGTGACCCTGGCTCATTTTCCACCTACACACATATACAATAACTTTGGCCCTTTCACAGGTAAACACCCTGTGTCTCTCATTTCACCAACTTAGAAGAGTAGAGGAAAAAAACCTTCAAAATACTTTTGTTTGAATTGAGTTATAATTTCATCGGTTTTATTGTTCTTCCACCTTTAGTCTTTATAGTTCAGGAATATTGCCTCATTATGTAAGTAAGTTAATTTTATAGTATGCAAAGTCATTTGTCCTCACTAAGAGCTGCCACCAGCAGATAGCAAGCACCTCAAGATGATAATAGATCCCTATGTCGGTGTTCAGTGTATAAATAGTTGAATTTAGGATTCTAATAATGTTGCCCCACTGTTCAGGACTTTCAAGAAACACAGATGCTATAAAGACACTGCTTTTAACCAAATGAGTCACATGTAATTGGCAGATGATACAAACTGTTTATTAAGGATTGGACAAATGGTTAGCTGCTCATTCTGTCAATATATAATTTGCTGTAAGCCTGTTATTAGAATAATTTAAGTGTGCGTAGAGCTGGTTTGCAGTGCATTGTAAGACCTTAGTCATGATAGAAATGAATGTGATCAGGACGTAGGAGTTTATTTCTATCCTGTATCCATGTTTTGAGACCACTATCTGACTTAAATTTCATTACAGTCATGCCTGAGCTTCTGCCAGTAACATACCCAAGATGGTGCAGTTTAATTTCCTGTCCAGACTACTTAGCTCACAACACAGACAAGAGAGGAGATAGATTCCTTTTGTTCCAGTGCCCAATTTTTTTTCATTCCATATGTGTGTGTGTGCACGATTGTTTGTGCATGCACGCCTCAGAACATGATGGTTACCCTTCCTTGGCTGTTTTTGTGGCACTCCTATATCCAGCTCTATACACACTGCTGCCTTAGCTCTCACAGTGCCCTAAACACAGATGCAAAAAGGGTAAAAGAAATAACAAACTAACCTCCACCGTCTCTTTTGTTTGTTTGTTTGTTTGTTTTTTTCCTTTATGTGCAGAACACATCAGGGATGGAGTCACAGAACCTTGTGGACGATTTGTCGCCAAAGAAGAACACAGTTCTCAAGGTTTGTGTTTGCACATGCCGGCACCTGTTTTTCTTTTTGGTTATGAGTATGGGTGATCCATTTGTGTATCCATGACCACAGCTTAGTGAAAATTTGATCTGCAGCTCATATGAAATACAAGCAAGTTTATCTTAATTCATGGAATGACATTATTCCCACAAAGAAAGTGAGTTTGTTTTTTTTGGTTTTTTTCCTTTCTTCATTCCATCGTTCAATAAAAAACTTAGCCTGGTGAACATTTCTTTTAAAACACATTTTTCTTTTCCCATACACAACTTTAGGATTCTAGTAATTTTAATACGTTAGCAATGAAAATTGCCACAAATAAAAAAATTAATGTTTAACTCAGTGCATTCTGTAAAAATAGGCACTTAACCTGTTAAAAGGCCCAGTACAACAACTTGTTTCATTTTCAGTTTTAATCCAACTCACTCACCCATTAATGGAAGATTTTTTTTTTATTACATGTGATATTGTACTAATGCCACTTGATTTCATCTGTTATGTCTTTATAAGAAAAGTGTCTTATAAGTACTCCAAGTCTAACATTTAATACATCTACATGTGCCTCTGATCTTTACAGCTTAGTAATGGTCCTGTTGTGGGGTCCCGCAAGCGTCCATCAGAGGGAAACTATGAGAAGGAGAAGGAACACTGCATCGCTCTGTTTGACCAGTGGTCTGAGGCCGACCAGGTGGAGTTTGTCGAGCGCCTGATCTCCCGTATGTGCCACTACCAGCACGGCCACATCAACTCCTACCTCAAACCTATGCTGCAGAGGGACTTCATTACTGCGCTGCCAGGTATAAATGCAACTTTCAGTAGCAACAGCTGTGTCCACAGCAATGTGGATGAGACTTTTTTTAAATACAATTTAACAATACCATGATTTTAAAAAGGTGGTTATTTAAAATTATATATTTTCCAAACAGTTTGTTTTTTAAAAAGATGCATAAATAATTATGAGCCCTAGATGCAGAGAGACATACCAAGTGAAATTGCGTTAGCTTTGTAGCAAACCTTCACTGAGCACTTTCTCTCCTTCTCTCTAGCCCAAGGCTTGGATCACATAGCAGAGAATATCCTTTCTTTCCTGGATGCACGCTCTCTGTGTGCAGCAGAGCTGGTGTGTAAGGAGTGGCAGAGGGTAATCTCGGAGGGTATGCTGTGGAAGAAGCTCATTGAACGCATGGTCCGCACTGACCCACTCTGGAAAGGGCTGTCTGAGAGACACCAGTGGTGAGACTTTTATTATTATTATTATTCTACTATTGTTCTACATAAACAGAAAAAAATGACAGATACTCTGGGAGAAATTAATGATTATTGTGGTTATACGCTCTATGGACAAAAGTATTGAGCTGCCTGACCATTACACCACATATACTTTAATATAAAAGCTATATTAGCTTACACTCTTCTTGGAAGGCTTTCTACAAGATTTTTAGAGTTTCTGTGGGAATTCATTCCCATTTATTCTGTAAAGCATTTATGAGGCCAAGCACTGATGTTGGAAGAGAAGGCCTGGCTCCCAAACTCTGTTCCATGTTATCCCTAAGCTGCTTGATAGGGTTGAGGTCAGTGCTCTCTACATGCCAGTCAAGTTCCTCTACAACAAACTCATCAACCACGTCTTTATAGTTCTTGCTTTGTTCATGGAGGCACAGTCATGATGGAATAGAAAAGGACCTTCCCCAAACCGTTCACACAATGTTATAAGCATAGCGCTGTCCAAAATGTCTTGGTGTGCTGAAGCATTAACATTGACATTCACTAGACACAAGGAGCCTAGCTCAAATCCTGGAAACAGCCCCATACCATTATCCTCCTAGGTGTGATCGAATACTTCTGTTATTATAGTGTAGATTATTTGTTGCTGAGTATTTGCTAGTAAGGTTTTTGAAATTTAATTCAGGATAAAGGAGGCTAGGGAAAAGGAGTGCATGGTGGGTCTTTATTGTCTGTCGTCAGTGATTTTTAAAAAAAATCTCAGTGGACACAAAGCAGTTTACATTTTTCTTCTTCTAGGGAGAAATATTTGTTCAAGAACCGTACGTCAGAAGTCCCACCCAACTCCTACTATCACTCCCTTTATCCCAAGATCATCCAAGACATAGAGGTAAGTAACAGCTTAATGGATGTTAGGATTGAGTATTTTTGCACTTTAATTATTACACTACATATAGTCCTTCTGTGTTGAATTCTTTTTTTGTCTCTGATTACGGCAATGAAAGGTTTTTACAGCACAAATTAAAGTGGCTAATTTGATGTTAAAAAAAGGAACTTTATTTGTATTCAATAAATGCAGCATTGACCTTCAGATTGCTTCCATATTGCCCTCAAAAAGAAGGCTGGTATTATTTGACTACAGTATTTATCCAGCAACACAGCAGGTTTACTCAGACTTACACAGCAGCTTTTTTTAAAGAGAGTTTTGTAAATATTGCGTCAGTCATGTTCAAAATATTGAAGATAAAACACTTGGTTGCGTCTGTATTACATTTTTTTTTTCCACAGTAACCCCCCACTCAATTTTCACTTTACTAGATCTCATGTGCCTGTCTCACCTCTAACATTACACCGCTTGAAATTTCCAATTATCTTTTCTCTGTTGAATTACAGCAATTCTCTTAAGTCTCTGGTGGTCTCCTGTGTCTTTCTCATTGTTTCCCCCTCTTTCCTCCAGACTATCGAGGCTAACTGGCGATGTGGTAGACACAACTTGCAGAGGATTCAGTGTCGCTCAGAAAATAGTAAAGGGGTTTACTGTCTGCAGTACGACGATGACAAGATCATTAGTGGCCTTAGGGACAATTCCATAAAGGTACGTGTGTAGAAAGTTTAAAACTTGTAGGGCAGTTAGGGGTCTGTAACCCTATGTTTTGGCCGACTTTATTGTTTGCCACCACCTTGGCTCTTTTTCTAATCGTTTTGGTTCAGAGCTGCGTCAGAGGTCTGTAGAATCAACCTGTTAGATGATACTTTAGATTTTTGTTTTAATAAAAGACTTTATTTTGATGTCCTTTATGTTCTAATGTGAAGTCACTCCTGTAGTCATCGTCATCTATTAGATGGTATATAAAGAAGTGAGCTTACAGGTCAGCAAAAAAAAACTGAACTTACAGCTGGTAGCTGTATTTGTTTTGTACAGGTTGTACCCTGTTTTGAACAGGGTGTGAAATTCGTCAACACCAGTGGTTTTAATGAAAATATGACAAACCTGTTTACAGAATATAATTTTATTGTTAAGTCTCATTTCAATTAAGGCAAAAGCAGGTATGAATGTTAAAGCCAGTGTAAGCGTTTAAATGTCTAGAATATTTTAATACTAATGTCATGTTTTTAAATATCACGTTGGGGGGCATGTCCATTAAGATATATCACCACAATCCTACTCAACGTACATAAAAATTCAATATTCACTACAAGTCAAAGGTTTGGACACACCTTCTTCTTCAGTTGTTTCAATTGTATTATTATTTATAATTGTATTATTTTCAACGTTGTACAAGACTAAAGAAGTTATGACAGAAAAATACAAAATTATGTAGTTCACAAAAACATTTGAAATAACCAAAAGTATTACAATTACCATATTAATGTACAATGATGAAAATAATAAAGAAGTCAAACCTCTGAAGGAGAATCTGGAAGCTGAATCATGGCAGCTGGACTTCTTTCTTGAAAGGTCGAAATGTTTCACTACTCATCCAAGTAGCTTAATCAGTCAAACATCCAACTTCTGTGACTCAGCTTCCGGATAACTTCACCTGGTTGATTGAGAATCTTAATAGATCTGGTGAAGGAGAAGGTGTGTCCAAACTGTTTAAACTGTTAGTGTACATCTTCAACTTTAGTGCTAGGAAGATTTTTACAGCTTCATTCCTGCTGAAGAGATGGTGAAAACATAACATGCACTACTGACCCAAACTGATGTAGAAATAATTATCAATTATCCCATCAGTGTGTTTAAACACCAGTGGTGGAGACAGCCCAAAGCACTGGCTGTGAGAAACACGAATGCTCTGTGTGTGGTTGTTTTCTTCATGTTTGTTTATTCATGAATTTAATCTTTTCTTCTGGCTCAGTATCATTTTATTGTCTATGACACTGAGCTAAACCAGCACACACTGAGACTCAACACAAGTGAATTATAGGATAAAAGGGCTCAGCTCCAGACCTATTGTGTGTTCCACTTATCTGTCTGGCCAAGGAGAAGAGATGATGATGATGAAGATGAGGGGAGTATAGGGGGAGAAGAGTGGATTTGTCTTCTTATTGTTGTGGAGAAGGCTAATGCACACCTAGGGAAAAGCTGAATGGCTCTTACACACAAACACAGAGCTCAGCACAGCACAGCACTGGGGAAATGGGGCATGAACAGTGCACGTATACTGCTGTGAGAATACGGCCATTCTCAGCGTTTTCAGACCCACTTATTATCCTCATTTTTTTCCCCCCTGTTGATATCTCCTTCTTCACTTCTTCTTGCTTCACTCCTGCTCCTCCTCTTCCTTCTATTGCTGTCTTTTTTTCCTTATAGATCTGGGATAAGCAGACTCTGGAGTGTCTGAAAATACTGACTGGTCACACAGGCTCAGTGTTGTGTCTGCAGTATGATGAGAGGGTCATTGTCACCGGGTCTTCTGACTCAACTGTCAGGTATGACACACGTTTTGTTACAGAGAGAACATGCTGTAATTTAGTAGGATCCAAAAACTGTTACTCTGCACTTCACTGCAGAACACGAACTACATTTATTAACCTATATTCAGTTTGAACATAATGTTAATTTTTGACTAACCTTTGCAGCACGCAATCTTGGATAATTGGTTGTCATCGAAGATGCACTACGAATTATACAAATCGTCTGTTTGGCTGTGACCGAAAACCAGTGGTCCATTTGCATATTTCTCTTAGGATTGATGACTCAGTGTGTCAGTCCAGACAAGTTAACACCTGATATGTTTGTTTCATGCGCTGTGTGCAATTGTTGGAGAAAGCTGAATCGTTTATTTTAAAATCTACAGCCTGTTTTTTTTTTTTTTTTTTTTTTTTGAAAA
>OMLM01014929.1:41337-71798 GCA_900302695.1 Helostoma temminkii | reverse complement strand
AAAAAAAAAAGTATATGAGTTTTGTTGACTGTATTGACTGTTCATGCTCAGGTCAATAAAATCACTATACATGGAAATTAGAATAGTCTCAAAATTATTTATATGTCAGAAAAAACCTTGGTAAAACAGCATACTGAGTTATTCTGAGTCAGTGAACATGGAAATAATATGGTCATTTAATTTTAATAAAAACTGCACGTCATGAGCTCTGGTATTTAAGTGGTTTCATAACATTTGAATAACTAGAGTAGATATATATAAGAATCTCATAACACTGACAAAATTTGAAAATATATATAAAAATGTCTCGTGTTTTTAGACAGTGTCTCAAGGGCAGGCTGCAAAGAACAAATGCATTTAACTTAAGAATAATGTGCGTCATATTTCTGGCTCTTGGTTCTTGAACAGAATAACTGGAAAAACATCAATAGTGAATCAGATCAACATCCTCCAAAATCAAACGGTCACCACAACTGTGTCTCCTAGGAGCTGGAGTTTGCCTCAGCAAGCGTTATCACAACAGCCACATTTATTTTATGTAAATAAACAGCAAGGTGTAAAGAATACACACAGAGCACACTGCATAAATTAAGGCTAAGGATTGTAATTGAGACTTTTTTTTGAGAATTGCTTGCTTGTTTGTTTAATGGCGGCGCGGTGGTGCAGTGGTTAGCACTGTTGCCTCACAGCAAGAAGGTCCTGGGCTCAATACCTGGGGTCAGCCTTTCTGTGTGGAGTTTGTGGGTTCTCTCCGGGCACTCCGCCTTCCTCCCACAGTCCAAAGACATGCAGTCAGGTTAACTGGGGACTCTAAATTGCCCGTAGGTGTGAGTGAGAGTGTGAATGGTTGTTTGTCTGTATGCGGCCCTGCGATGGACTGGCGACCTGTCCAGGGTGTACCCTGCCTCTCGCCGGTATGCAGGCTGGGATAGGCTCCAGCACACCCGTGACCCCTGCAGGGACTAAGCGGTTCAGAAGATGTTTGTCTTTAAATAAGACTCACTTTTTTTAATAAGCATCCCAATGAGGTAATATGATTTTAGGTTGTTTTTAAACTGTTGCAACAGAAAATAAAATTTTGATGTGCTGAAAAATGAAAATAAATCATAAATACATCAAATCAAATATTACGATGGATCAAAGACACAGGCAGTTTAGGGTTCACTACTTCAGTTCATTTTCTGAACCGCTTAGTATGTTAGTATGTTAGTATGTTAGTTCTGAACCGCACTGCATGTCTTTGGACTGTGGGAGGAAGCCGGAGTGCCCGGAGAGAACCCACGCAAACACGGAGAGAACATGCAAACTCCGCACAGAAAGACCCTGGCTGACCCCAGGATTCCCAGGACCTTCTTGCTGTGAGGCGACAGTGCTAACCCTGCACCACCATGCCGCCCAATTATAAACCAATCTTGGTCAATATAAGTTGGCGACTTCGACAAAACATTTTCAGAAAAATACCTCATTAATGTCAAAGTGAAAACAGGTTTCTACAAAGTAATGTAATTTAAATAAATATATGCAAGGTAAAATCAGTGTTTGCATTAATATTCTCCCCCTTCAGGTCAGTATTTAGTAGATGCACCTTTGGCTGCAATTACAGCATGGAGTCTGTGTGGATAGGTCCCAAGCTCTGTCAGGTTGTGTATGGATCGGGTGTGAACAGCCCTTTTCAAGTCCATCCACATATTTTCTATTGGATTGAGGTCTTGGCTTTGACTCGGCCACTCCAGAACATTCACCTTGTCAGTAAACCATATATTTTGCCGCATTCATCTTAACCTTGACAAGCCTTCCAGGGCCAGAGCATCCACGCAGCATGATGCTGCCACCGTTGTGTTTTACAGTGGGGATGGTGTGTTTGTGATGATGTGCAGTGTTTGGTGTCTGCCAAATTTTTCTGAAAGTCGTCAACTTATATTAACCATAACTACGTTATAATGTCAACAAAATGGTGAAACATTCAAGAGGGTGAATACTTTTTATATTCCCTGAGGTATACTGGCATACAAAAAAACTGTAGGCATGACATTCAGTTCATCAGTAAGTTTATCAAAAGAAAATGAACAACTTTAATCATACAATAATGATTTTCTGTTTTCAGTCTGTCCTTGCAAATTAATGAAATATTGTTGTTTAGTTCACAGTATATTGTCTGTCCAAGCAACATGACATCATAAAGACAATTTTCACTGTGGTCTGATGTTTCATAAATGTATTAATCAAGTCAATAATCTTTTTAAAAAGAATATCAATAATCAATATGGCATCATGACACCATTATGTGAAATGTATGGCACCTATTTAATTCAAGATATATTTTTTAAAAAGCACAGGCCTTTAATTCAACAAAGGAAAACCCACCAATTACACTCTGCTCATAATCAAATTGAAAATGAGTTTCCATGAAGCCACTAAAGACCATAATACTTTTGTTCTCATTGCAGCAACATTTTCCAATACACCTGTTATAATTTACTCATGTCATAACAAAATCATTACAGAAATGCCAAAAGAATCAGTAGTATTCATTGAATATTTTGCAGCTGCCCCAAGGCTACCAGACTGTTAATCAGTTTACCCTAGCAGGATGTATAATCAATGCTTTTAATTCAGGGCCTCAACCAGCGAGGTGCTTCATCGTGACTCAGTAATTAGAAAGCAAGTAAAAACCTGAGCTTCAAGCTCTCTCCTGCATTAAATCACCACTACATCAGGTAAAGTTACGCAGAACTAATCAGCCCAGGGTGCCATCAAGACTTCACCCCAGACATCATTCAGTGTCAATATGTATCGGCAAACTGGTTCCACACCAAGAGAATATAGGTGGTAAACAATGCCGGTGCGTGATGGGCACTTTTGGTTCACATGTGCGGTATCTATGTTTTTTTTTGTTTTTTTTTAAAGTCCCCAAATAAAAATACAATTCTAGTTAAAATGTTAATGTTCAAACCCAAGAAACATTGCATTGCTGTAGTTTGCCCATATTGCACTTAGCACAAAATCAAGTTAATGGGTCATTGATTGTTCCTTGTGACAATATAACTTATAAAAAATGACTGCCTTCCCTACTTAATCTGTTCTTTCCTCATGACCTTTTCACCTACACCATACCGGGTTGATGAAAACCTCCACGCACAGTGGGACATACTGTCACTGACCCCCATTAATTTCTACAGCTGTGTCTCTTTGACAGTAAGGTGCACTTGTTCTGCAGCTCTCATGTCATTACTTTGCAGGGTAACAGTAGATTAGAATCACTTAGTAATACACATCTATTGATAACAACACCCAAGTACTCTCTTGCATCTGAATTATTGTTTATGGAAAATTTATGGTTTTTAATGCTATTGCAAAATCTGAATTGCTGATCAGTTGTCCGACCACAGATCTGCTTTAATAGAGCATAGAACATGTTTTTTCCACATCACCTCTGAATGACATGGAGTTGCAGCAGGGCTATGCAGAGACAGCATTCAGGAAATACTGCGGTGACACATACTCATGATATGTGATAGATGTCACATTCTGTGACAGCACATACATTAAGGTTGAGTTCATTAGCATACTGCTGTTTAACTCTCTTCTACAGCTACATCTACAGAAATCACATTCTAACAGACATGTTGGTATAACTAATCATAGGATGGATGAATTGACTTCATAAGTATTCATAAGCAGAAAAGAAAATAGCTGCTACTTGTCAAAACATTTTCATAAGACACATTTCAAAAGAGTATGACTCCTCTGTCTGCTGATTTATACCATTGCTTTTTACTTTACATAACTTGCATAGTCCTCCTTAGCTAACCATCACCTATAATAACTGGAATGATGGATGTAATTTGAAGACACTAACTCCAAGGCAACTCTGCTGTGCTATCAAGTTGTGCGAAGGACCTTTTCAGTCTGATATTGCTGTGGAGTATGTAGCGACAGCTAAGCAGCTGTTCCATAGTCACTATAGATAAGACTCTCAGCTTGAATGATCTGACATTTTGTCATCAGATGACACATAAAAGTCACTGCAGTTGTCAACCCAGCTGCTGGATCAACTAAACCAAGCACAAATTCTCAAAGACAAGCAGGTGTGCACTGTTTTAGCAGTGTTTAGTTCATCAACTGAGAAACTTAAAGTTAAATAACAAATAGGCCCTTTGTGATGATGCATGTGCATTACTTGTAAAAGTGCTGATATAGAAACCACATTTAATGTTACAGGAGATCAGACCTTTAAAGTGCAATTAACACTGCAGGTCAACAACCAGAATGAGAACAGTGGGAGTGCTTCAGCCTCTGACCTGTCACCTCAACACATCCTCCTTTATGAACACTGAGACATTTCAGCAGCTCCTAATTCGTTCATATTGATCAGCCCAACAATTGCCCTGGCAGTGTGTTGCTTGGAGGTTATCATTTGGTTTTCTTCTAACCACTTGCACAGTGCCTCAAGTGCCACTTAGTTAACTTAATTAAGGATTTAACAATGTCGTTGACATAAACAAATGCTTAGCAATTCTTTGTTTAAACTCTCAACAGTTCCTATCACACAAACACTCTTAAAGCATAATGCATCATGACAGTCCTCACAAATGCAGACAACACCATGGTACATCAGGAATTACCTTAACTTGAAATGATAATTGCATCTACAAGACTGTATCAAGATAAAAACATATTATTTTTCCTACCTGAGGATGGTTATGGTTAGTCACTGGAATTAATGTTTGTCAGTGTGTGCCACAAAAAGAGCTGTCCGAAACTAGTGCATATGTTTCAAAGTAATTATTTGGCATAAAAGATGTCCCCCTCGTCCATGCGGGCCTTCATGATGTGTAACTACACTACCACTCTGCAGGTTTTGGCTCAGTGCTGCCGCAGCTGGCTGGAAGCTGAATTAGCCTGATGAACCGCTGATATAGGCCAGTGTCAGTGTTTACAATAAGCTATGATCTAAATTTAATATTAAATGTAATATCATAATATAATATGCCATGTAATGTGGCTTTTCATATAAAACATTGATAAACCTACAAACTTGGAATTTATTGATTCCAGCGCGCGTAAAAAACAGCTTTTACTGGGGATTGTGACAGAAATAGCTTTATTAAACTATTACTTTTTGATCTTTGAAAGCAATGAACCACCATTGCATTTTAATTATGAATGTTGCATTTTTAACCTCAGTCCAGACTTGACCTACTGTGTTTCCATGAAGTTAACTGGTAATTTCATGCGTCAGCTCGAATTTACTTCTTTTTGAGACTTGATGTGGACTTAATAATCACCCAGTCTAGATAAGGTGATAACCACCTTCTCATCAAGCGCCATTAAAAATGCGGTTCACTCCACGCGTCATTAAATTTAAAGATGCCATGAAAGTGCATGCTCCATGTAAATCAGGTCCATCTGTATGCAGGATGGATTTCTACATCACAGGAGACGGTCTCGTAGAGGTGAGTCTGTTCAGCACCTCCTCATCGCTGTTTATGTGCGTCCTTTAACATCTCCGCGCTCTCCAGCTGGAGACAGTCACCACACGCACCACACTACGAGCGCGTCGGAGGTTTGTTCACAGCCAAGCGTCGTTTGTTTTTCGTTTACTTTTACTTTTTTTGTCTTTTTCCCTCCGTATGTAATTCAGACTACATTGCTGTTCACATTGCCGACACAAACTTGAGGAATATTTGGAGCTGAAGAAGATGAATTTGCCGTAAACACTGAAATACTTTCACATACACAGAAGAGGAATATTGTAAACAGTCATATTAAGCAGGTGCAGGTAAGACGGTTACTTTTGTTGATTTACAGCAGAGTGAATATGAATTGTCACAGATGCACATCGCTCAGCACATGTATAGCATATATACAGCATTTGGTTGTAGCTACATTACGAGCTTGTCGTGGTTATTTCATATAAAATATGCCAAATTGATCATGTTTGAAATTTAAAGCACCCTAGTGTTCACTGCTGTATCAGAGTCCTTAATTTCTATCCATGAACAATATTCTTGCATATGTACTGAAAAGGTCTGATCTCATAAAACCAAACAAAGTACTCAGCAGACTTAGTGCAGTTTCCTAACGTTGTGAAACATAATGATATTCCTGATTTGACCCATTTTATTTTCCTCAAGCTGGATTTGCATGTTCAGCTAAGCATGTAGTAATTTACTGAGTTTAATACTCTTGTTTCTGCCTTTTGCAAAGGTTATAGAGCAGAATCCATGGCCTTGAGCAGCAGAGGAGGAAAACATTTCAAGTGCACACTTTATTAAAATTGTATATCACCTGTTTGTTTTATGGCAAACCATATTTTTCAGTTTCTTGTAACTGTGCTGACTCTGTGATGGCTATAATAGTGAGAATCTATGTTGTAAAGTGTGTTGAACACGATGCCGTAACCTTTTGATAATGTAATATTACAGCAGCAGTGGTTTTATGATATAGTCAAATGCTGGGTAATCCCAGCAACTGAAGTGCTTCAATAGATAATTTAGTTTCTGCAATCACTTTCTGTTTGTGATTAATTAATTATCATATTTGTGTTTATCTTATACAATATAAACACAATATGTTTCCCCCCATTGTGTTTCCAAATGTTATCTTATGCAAGATTCTGTCCAGCTATGTGACTCAGACAAGAAACATTTAGACTACACAAACAAGCTATTTTGTCACTGAGCTCAAACTATTACCAACATTTATAGTCGCCTATTCAACAAAAACAAGACTCCAGGCAGTGTCCTCCTCTCCTGCTGCCTCTGTGAAAATGATCAACTGGCATAATAAAACCTCTTATGTTATTGGCACCAAAAGTTCTCAGACCATGTTTCCCTCCTGTGCATTGGCAGTGATGAGTACATTCCCACTGTGCAAGCAATGTCATTCAATTACTTAGGCTGGGATTAATTTAGATCCATGCCCACCCCCTAATAAATTGAAAAAAGGAAGTGTCAGCAAAGCATTCAGTGTAAAGCATTGTGGCTGATCATTTAGCTGCATGTGAATGGCAAGAATTTACCCACGGAGAGCTTATGACTGCAGGGTGTGCAGAGTGATTTCCCTTGGTACCAATACTTCCTCTACCTCAGGTAGAAATCACTGTGTTAGATCCTGCGGTGCTCTTGTTAACACACACTATCAATCAGGTCTGTTCTCAAGGAAGAGGATCAAGATGTAAAATCTATACATTTCCCATGGGAAGTGCACAATATGAGAGCGATTAGAAGTGTGTTGTTGTTGATAATCTGAATTTATGATGTCACAGAGATTACTTTATTGTGCCTTGTCGCTAATGCACAGTGTTATTGCAAAATGTGATAGCCACTTTTTACATTCAGATCAATGGATTAAATATACCAACATCTTTCAGAAGTGGCAATATAAATACCAGTATAAAAATTATGAACGTGGTTCTCAGATTAACCACAATATTTTTATGAGGATTAATTATTTTAACTGTCTGATTAACTGTCAGGACTATAAAAATGCTCACAGAGCAGTATTCTGTTACTGACGTTGGTCTTCATGTATACAGGTGGAATGCCATAACTAGTGTAAGAGACTGAGGTATCATGGACTCCTGGATCTTCCCAACGTCCCCTTTGAACCTGTCAGAGAAGTTCATATATGACAGCTTCATGCAGGGGAATGACTCTGAGCTTCATGGGAATTCCACAGACCACAGCTTTACCAGAACCAGTACAGTGGTCATTACTTGCATGTACTTTCTGGTTTGCACTGTGGGGCTCTGTGGAAATACCCTTGTCATCTATGTTATCCTGCGTTACGCCAAGATGAAGACAGTCACCAACATCTACATCCTCAACCTGGCCGTGGCTGACGTGCTCTTCATGCTGGGTTTGCCATTCATCGCCATCCAGTTGGCGTTGGTCCACTGGCCATTTGGTCCTGTGCTCTGCAGGGTAGTGATGACTGTCGACTCCCTGAATCAGTTCACGTCCATCTTCTGCCTGATGGTCATGAGCATCGACCGCTACCTAGCTGTGGTACATCCAATTAAGTCCACAAAGTGGCGCAAGCCGCGCATGGCCAAGACTATCAACTTAGCAGTTTGGGGGGTGTCCCTCATGGTTAATCTGCCCATTGTTATCTACAGCGGCATCATCACAAAGAATGATGTCTGCTTCTGCACCATCGTGTGGCCTGAGCCTCAAGAGGCCTACTACACAGCATTCATGTTCTACACTTTTATCCTGGGATTCTTTCTGCCCCTCATGGTCATCTGCCTTTGCTACTTGTTCATCATTATTAAGGTAAAGTCCTCAGGCATCCGCGTGGGCTCTTCCAAGAGGAAGCGCTCAGAGAGGAAGGTAACTCGGATGGTGTCCATCGTAGTAGCAGTGTTTGTCTTCTGCTGGCTACCTTTCTACGTCTTCAATGTCACCTCAGTGACAGGCACCATCAGCACCACTCCAATCCTGAGAAGCACTTTTGCTTTTGTAGTGGTGCTAGGATACGCCAACAGCTGCGCCAACCCCATTCTCTATGCCTTCCTGTCAGAGAACTTCAAGAAGAGTTTCCAGAATGTTCTCTGTCTTAAGAAGGTCGGAGGACTGGATGAGGCTGAGCGCAGCGATAGCCGACAGGATAAATCTCGCATGATGAACGACCCTACAGAGACACAAAGCACGCTGCTGAATGGTGACCTGCAAACGAGCATCTGAGAGCTACACAATCATGCAGTCATCTCTCTGAGACTGGAAACAGATCTTATGACTTTCTGAAGTCACAGCAGAGTGGGCATTATTAAATATTGAACAAGTTTTTTTAACATTACTGGATTTATGTGGCTGTAAACAAACTATTATTACATCATCACAAGTCCATATGAGTGTTTGCTTTGTAAATGAATTGTGTACTGTAAATGAAATGCAAACGAAATGTGTTTGTCCTCAGTGTATTTACTCTGATGGATGGATGGACGCACAGTGTCCACTCGCAAATGGATGCCTGGGTGACATGAATTGTCCCTGGGGGCTATACATATATTTTACACCAGAAGGCCTGTGCAGGGTTTCACTTGTCTGTGCTGTGCAAAAATAACACAACAGTGTGCTCATGTGCTGTAAAACTACGTGCTGTTGACAGAATCAACATTGTTATCATTTCACTATTTTTGTTCCCATTTAGTTTGTTAGAGACAGGTTTGATTCTAAATAAGTGTACAGAAAATGGTCACAGGATTTTATACTTAGTTATACTTGAGTTTTGAAACTCCTTATGTTGTAAATACGTAATGTTTTTGTGCACACAGAACATGCTGAATGTCAGTGCCATGTACAGCAGTCATGTTTTATACCCTTTTGTGTGAGCAGGTTTATCATACAAATGTAACCAATGTCAACATGAACAGTGTTCAGTAAATGGGCAAATATTCAGTCCTGTGTCACTTTTCCCCACTTCACTGCAGCTACATGCATAATTTAGATTACCTTAATGATACTGGCTTGGTCAATGCATGGAACTAGCCTCTAACCAAAGTGCTGCCAAGATGTATAGAAACTCTTCTACAATGTTGTATTATATACAGTAAAGCCACTATATGACTGTGTGTCATATTATACTGGATAAAATCTCTGCCATGTACTGTTTATTTTATGGTTTATTTGTGTATATCATTTATTTATTGATTATCACTGCATGATTCTGTATTATTCAATAAGAACGATGCAAAGTGGCACAGCCTAATGTTTTTTTTTATGTAATCCAAGTGGATAAAAGCTGTAATATTAGATGTAATATTTCATCAATTATTTTAATCCCATTTCATATCCATTTAATGCCCCAGTGTTGTGTGTGTCACAGCTCACCCAGGGGGCGACCACAGTTTCAATGTTTAGGCTGATGTTCTTTCTTACTGTTGTATTACAGGCTGTTGTGTGTCAATTGTGACATTTCGATTTCTCATCTACTTCTTATTTCCTTTGAGACTGAGAAAGTGAGAGGCTCCTACTTGTAAATATTTTGTATAATCACACATTCACAGTATTTTGGAGGCCGTGCTTTCAGTGCGATTTCTGATCCCAGGTGTCTAAGAGACATGAACTTGTGAAGGGCTACAACTATTATATAGTCACTGTGCTGTTTCTCAAGGCTGCAGTTCATTCTGTGAGCTCCTGCCTGTTGCTGTAGCTAAAAAGTACTAGATATGTATGTGTTATTAAACCTTTACCCAATGTGAGCAGGTTCACTCATATGCAACAAGTCTAGTGACAAATTATGATTAATGTATCCTGTGTGTGTTTGTTTTTGTGTGGATCTCAACATCGCAGCTAGCTATTACACAAACACCCTGAGCCACCAGCCATGACTAATAAAAACCCATATACAGTTTCAGCCTCTGAAGTTTTGCTGAATTTGTTAACCTAGCCTGCAACATCTTAACACTAGAAGTCATGACAGACCTCTAGCGTTTGGTATTTCCATAGCAACAGTGACCAAGAGCGTGGTTCCATGGTTACCTTCATTAGCATAATGATAGATTACTGTTGACATGAACTGTGAATGTAGACATTCCTCAGATGACTGAAGAAAAGACAAAAAAAAAACAGGTCGCTACAGGATCATTGTCAAAGCTACAAAACCCAACACCTCAGTCGCATTAAACCTGGATAAAATGTAGTTTGTGGTAGTATATGGTAAAAAATTGCTTTATATATCACAGTAGCAGATAATGTTTACTGTTTGTTAAAACAGACTGGACATACTGTACATACGTTCATTGTTGTCCAGTTAGAATTGTGGCAAAGACCTAACTACAGTTTATTTTTTCAGCTTAAAAAAACAAAACAAACTATATTGCAGATTTTCTACTTGTTTGTGTTCCATTGGTGTAATAGTGTGGTTATTGTTATAACTTTGTTCAAATGCTACTACTCAATCTTTACAAAATGTTACCACCACTGTTCAAAATTTTACCGTTTCCACAAAATGTTTGGATTATTTATTTTCTCATAATTTCTCTTCTGTTAAATTACATCGAAACATCAAGTTTGATGGTGCAAATATCATGTACAACTTGTGCTGAAATTAAATAAAGAATAAATATTTGTGTGCAATATTGTTTAAACTACTTAAAACAAAAATATTTGCATTTAATGTGCTGCATATTATAACAGCAATTTAAAAACATTTTATGTAATGCTCCTCATTGCAATATAAACACCTTTTATTTGCTTTTATTCCCCATCTAGATTGTGTTTACATGCCTGAGTTGCTTGGCATTTTGAACATAGGGTTGATTTTCTTTTTCATGTTGTACTTCGTCCTATGACCACAAAGTGGCACTATAACCTAATACTTCTCTCCATCTATTCTAAAACCTAAAATGCTGCATCTTGTTAAGTTTGCCATTATTAATATGGATAAATCTACTATAGTTCTACTTCTTTTACTGTCTTTTCTTCTTCTACCACTAAAATCCTTGGGTAGTACAACCAGGACTGTACAGCAGATGGATTTAAACATCAGTGACAGACTTTTTATGGCTCAGATGCACTACAGGACTTCACTTCTAGGAAATACTTTTTGTCCTAATGAAGAGAAGGTGTGAATGGAATAATGAAACAAAAGACAGCAGTTCCAGTTTTGTTCTGAGTTTAATCACTGAAACGGATAATGAAGCTCTCCTCTCCTTTTCGTTTCAGCTGCTTCCCTGAATGTCCTTGGGTGGTCTTCACTGCTCCATGACACATCAAAACTATAGTGCGACCCTTTCACAAGTGTTTGATTTTACTGTTCAGAAACCCACCATTGTCCTCTCTTATTTCTGCAGCAAACCAAAAGATATGCATGTTTTATTTTATTACAGAGCAGCTAAACAACCAAAGGTTGCGGTTTTATGTGGCATTACTTGATAGGTTGGGGCCCTCATCTTATACATGAGTTCTTTTATACATACACAGGCAGTGACATTCAAACTAAACAGACAACAACACCCTGATGTGTATGTGCATTATCTAAGTCTTACTTAACAGCATACTGATTGAATAGAGCACTGGGTTTACTGCACTGCAGAGGCAAGACACACCACGAACCACACAGGTCTACACCAGCCGCACAGTTGCCATGGAGAAGATTAACACTGATGGATTCATAGCTAGGCTGTGGTCGCAGTGTCCATATGTGCAATGTGTTTCACCCTCTAGGTGTCTCATATGATCACCTTGCAATGCCCAAATTACACAACAGAAATCATGATGGGCAGCAGGCCTTGCGGCAGCACTGAGGGCAATATATTCACATATAAGATCATGAGCCCAGCCGCATGCACTGTTGATAAACTGGCTTTTTTTTTGCACAGAGCATTCAAGGTGGTGATTGAGGAGAGACCACAGCATCCTCACGTAATACGGAACCTCATCTAGAGTTCATGTATTGAGACTTCACTCTTCCGAATGCCATACAAAACCCAAAGCTCACATTCAACATACAATTCATAAACAGCAAAGGTGAGCCAATTTAATAATAACCATCATTATACCAACAATTCCACAAGAATGAAAGTATAATACGACCAAAAACATTTCCAGTACTAGGACAGCGAGAGACACATGACTGTACTGAAAATAAAAAAAAGAAACAAACAAACAAACAAAAAAAAAAACACTGAAATAACAGTAAACGAAAACTTAAAATTCAATGAGCTGCTAAAAAAAAAAAAAAAAAAGATATTCCCTGCCCTCAACCAGACGTAAAAATAAAACAATCAACACAGTAAATAATGGAACATGAGCACGCTCAGGTCCAAATCTGTTTAGTTTCCATGGCAGCATTTCCCCAGCAACGGGCAAAGGCAGCGTCTCTATGCTCTCCCATGTTTTCTTTGCTCTTAAAAATAGATGTATACTAGCTTCGTACAGTATTTCATAACTAAATTCACAAATGATAAGAATCATAATCATACCTTTAAAAATGTTCTTGCAAAGTTAATAATATGTTGATTCTTTTTTTATTTTTTTGCATTCAGTCCCATATGCATATGACAACGAACTGTCTTCAATCGTGACTAAGTTAAATGCTTGGTCAGTTGAAACAAGAGCACCGTGGGAAAGAAATGGAGGTGGTGTAGTGGGGTGGAGGGGGTTTGAATACTGTAAGAAAAATCCAGATGTGCCCAAACAACATGACAGGCAGTCACGCTCAGACTCTGTCCCTGGAGCAGGAAGGGAAGAGAAAAGAGAGTGAGGGGTGTGAGGCCTTTTCCCTCTGTCCAAGCCTGGAACTGACAAATCCAGATTCTTCCTCTTTCTCTCCTCTTCATTCAGTTATGTCAAGTAGATGCCAAGAAGTAGCTCAGTGTCTGTTTTTTTTTTTCTCTTTTGAAAGATTGCATGATTTCACATGTCTTTTTTTTAATTTTCGTCCTCCAGAGCTGAAGAAGCAGACTGGTAGTCAAAGATTTTCAGGTAGGTTTGTGTGTTTGTGTTTCATCTTGTCCCCAGTCCCTTGGCTCTCTCATTAAAAGCAGTGGTTCTTCATGGTCAGTGGTTACAAAGACTACTCATATTCAAGGAACTGTTTATGGTAGAATAAGAGATACCTAAAATGGGGAAACAAAGATTTGATTCAGCCTTTAAAGTGTCTCTTCTGTTTTTCTCCAAAGCTTTGGCTCAATTTCCAAATGATGGTCAAAGTTTTCAAATCTTTACTGATATCTTTCATGTGTAGTTGTTTCTCGGCAACATTAAATGTATCTTATTTTCCCACTAATAGAAATTGTTAAGCGTGTTTGAGCAAAAGAAGTTTAAATAATTATTATTCTATGTCCTTTTGATAAAAAACAGTAGTTGCTTCTCAGCCAAACTGTTTTACTTCTTTTATTTTACTGTTCACAACACCATATGCACATAAATTCATGAGGTGTTGGCATATAATGACATCATAGCAGATGCATGTAGCATTACTTTGACTGTGAAATGTATCCCTGTTGTTGTTCTGGTTGTCCCTCTGCTTAACAGTATTTCTCAATCTTACTGTAATGAATTTACCTATTATATGAAATAAAATTGTTTATATTACTGCAAATATAAGCACTCCATTACCCTACTGATAAAACAGCTAAAGATTGAATCTAACCCTAACCCTAAAGATTTAAAGAACCTTGATTTACACAATGATAACGGAACATTTCATTTCGACTGGGATGACCTATTTATTAACAAAAAGATTTATTTTTGAAACTTGAGCTACAAGTTTTGCTTATGGTATGGCCTTTCGCTGACTAACTACAGTGTTGCACTCTATGAAACTGCCAAGTGCATATTAAACTTTGGGAATGATAACAACGTTTCAAGAACAAGCCAAAGCCATTTAGAAAAAACTGCAATGTTTCTTTCCATTCTTACCCTTCACTATCGAGTACATCCTTAATGCTGGCCTTGGTGATTATGGCATCATCACATTTGAACCACTGGTCTTTGTGCTGGCGGATGAAGCTGGTGTAGTGCCCACTTTCCAATGTGCCTTGGTGGTTGACCACCGCAAACAAAGAATACCTGGAAGTAAAAGAATAGGTGTGACGAGCAGATTAGACTCCCTTCTGACTCCTTTGGGTTTGTATACTGCAGTATAATGTAGATTGTCACATGTAGCAACTCCCATTATCCTCATCAAATTGTTTAAATATGTCTAAAAACCAAAACTTGGTACATTTTTACACATCAGATAAAACCCTGCATTATGTCTTTACCACAAACAGCCTGAAAATGACATTGAGACATTAACCTGCCAGTAAATGTCCTGGAAAATGAAAGCTACAGTTACTGCCATGGATGGAAAAAGAAGCAGCTTTTAATAGAGTTCAAATTGATTTAATCTGTGGAAGTTACAGTCGGATGCTTCAGGTCATTAGCATGTGCTGCTCTACTAAAGTAGATATATCTCCTGTGATATCAGTGCTGCCTCACAACTGCTGACAATGGAATGTTAATAAATCTGTTTGATGTAATACACATTTACAAAAGGTACTCACTTATTGTCGTTGTTTAATACATCAACTGTCTGTTGATACTGCCCATTCATTCTGCTTTCTTTACTGTAAATGACAGGACAAGACATTTTAATACAGCATGCATGTGTAAACATGTTCCCTATATCCACTAGGTGGCAGGATTATACCATCTATGAAAGCAGATATCTCTCAGAGCTGTACCACTAATGATTTTTCTGTCTCTGATCAGAGCTGAATGGATGCTACAAACAGGGGTGGGGCAGAAATACTGCTGCATGCTCTACTGACATTCATTTACATTTAAAGGGAGCAATTCATAAAAGACACATACATGCATACAAAAATGTTAATGTGCAAATGGTGAAGCTGCAATTTGATATTTAAAAATTCCATATTTCCCTATGTGAATATTCACAGGATTTTTTATTTGGGCAGAAGCTCGGCTGTTAAAGTAAAAAAAATACGGCGAATTCTAAGTCTTACCTGGATGCCATGAAAGGCGTCATGTCCAACTCTAGAGGGAAGGAAACATATGTAGTGATCTTCCTCCGCAGCTTAGCAGAGTGCTCAAAGCGCTGGAGGTGGCCAGAGAGGGAGGATGAGAGGAGAGGGGGAAGGGAAAGGCAAAGAAAAATGGAGAGAGATGGGAGCATGGCATATTTAGATATAACAGGCATCAACATTACAAAATACAATATACCTAGTGAAAAGTGAAACAGTGCATGCTTTCCACTCTGACTGTCTCACATTTATGTAATGATAAAAACACATCTAAGACAATCTTCTTGATGCTTCCCATGAATATCATAAATACATTATAGGCCTCCACTACTGTATGATAAATAAAACATGTACAGTGGAGGACTGTGTGACTCATTAATATCGTAGATGTCCTGGGACACTATGTGAAAGAGCTACACAGCAGGAGGTTATGCACCAACAACTGAATCAAATTATGAACACATTTATGGACAAGCAATGTACCTAACCAAATGACTGCAAAAGCTTCAGCACTTCATTATGTGTAGACTGACAGATAAATTATAATTTTATGCATCTATGACTAAACCTAGAGCACAAATACTGTAAAAAGTGAAGGGTCAGATGGAAATAATTTAAGCATTAACTGGCAGTCACTGGGTGACTCACTTTGAGATGGAAACATGCTACGATCGGGAGCTTCTTCATTGTCAGCTGTTTGGTGGACTCCTGGTAACTATGGCAACCACCACACTTGATTTTGGCACTGCTTCCTAGATGCTCAGGCCGCGTAAACCTGCAGAGTGGGGATTTGAATAATAGAGGACAGTGTGTGAGAGCAGACAACATGTGGGTAAAAATAGAGTCAAAAAGTGAAAACTGAAAGAGGAATAGCTGTTACTGGTTTCTGGATGGTATGATTTCTATATCTTTGTCACACAGAGGCTTCAAATATGTACATCACCGCACTTGTCTTGTCATAAAGTTATAGCTTTAAGTTCATTTGTTTATCTAAGGGAATTTTAGATTGGCCTGCACAGTTTTGGGTCAGCCAAAAGCCAGAACCCCAGTGGCACTGCCAACACCTATCACCTCAGCAACAGTACCAACCAGCTCTGTGCCTTTAAGAGACTTGCTGCAGCACACAGGGGTGTGTGAGGAGCTGCAGTACAAAAGTCAGAAGGAAATAAGCGAGAGAAAGGGGGGGTGGGATGAATGCACGAGGTTGACGGTGAGGGCACGGGGAAAAGCATTAGGTGGAGAGGGGAGGGAATGAAATAAGATAAGGAGAGGAGGAAAAGAAATTGCAAGAATGAAGAGGCACTAGACAATATATGTGAGGTCACACTTGCTCTGACAACTTGATGATGGGAGAAGATGCGATCCAGGGATAACAGGGAGCTGACGCCTCTTGGAGGAACAAATGAAAACTGACTTGACTACAAGTGGAGAGGTTTGACGCCCATGAATTTAGAGAGGTGGAGGATGGGATACAAGAAAATAAGGCTATTGACTGGACATGATTCTTTTTCGTTTTAAAATTGTATGAGCCTGATTAATTTTTAATTAAAGTTTTAACAGTATTATGTTATTGTTTATTTATCATAGCTAGCAGAAATACTGTACATCAAAAGCATCTGACCTCTGGGTTTT
Source organism: Helostoma temminkii (assembly GCA_900302695.1). NCBI lineage: Eukaryota > Metazoa > Chordata > Actinopteri > Anabantiformes > Helostomatidae > Helostoma > Helostoma temminkii. The sequence continues at coordinate 54,688 of OMLM01014929.1, read as the reverse complement.
TTGCAAAAATCCACAATGATTTAGGGCTTCTAAATATTCCAAAACCAGATGATGGGGAATGCATTTCAGTCAATTTAGATAAAGAAGCTGTTTAAAAAACAAACCAAAAAAAATACCAGATAAAATGCAACTTGTTAGTAATTAAGGTAAGACTGAAGAGGTACCTGCGTAGGCAGTCTGTGAGTGTGGTGGACCCTGAAAGGTGGCTCTCTCCATTGACTGTACTACCATCCCCTCCAGGGCTGAGAGGCCAGAAAGGAGTGGATGAGCCAGGCAGGTCCAGACTAATGTCCCAGAATGGATCTATCGTTGTGGAAACCCCACTAGAGAGGAAAAAAGAGAGTCTCATTATGATGTTTAGTAATGTTGCTGCGTACATTTGTGTGTCACTTTGTACAGGTCGTGATGAAAGGATGATGACATACATGGAAACACATTAGCTTAAATTCACAGCCTGTGCAGATTCTGATCATGTTTTGGGCTAGGCCTTCTGGGAAATGAACTGTGTGCAAGCGCATAATATACACACTGCTCTATGAGGCCCATTTGCAATTCAATGAAGTGTTACATCAGAGAAAATTGGCTTTACATAAGGAATTTGTTTTCTTACAGTCCAGTAACTGCAATGGACTATAGCCTAGATAAAATGGATGCCTCCAGTATACACCGTAGTATGCATAACTATATGTATGCACAGGGCATGAGCATGGGCTGTCACACATTATCACTGTCAATTAGATGAGTCATTGTGCTGTAATAGCAAGTATTACCACCAGGTGGCTTGTAAGGCAAGTGGACACACATTTTTGATGGTGAAAGAGAATCCCTGGAGTAATAAGGTAACAATATGGTACCATTTGTTAAGAAAGGTCTGGCAGAAGCAGTGTCTGTTGTCTAAGATCTCATCCATAAGTAATGTTAAGTCAACACCAGTTTGTTTTATGACTGTTGAATTTGTGGCAGAATGATACACAAGACTACATCTGAGGCTTGTGTTATTGCTTTTTTGCTAGGCCTGCCTGCTAGTTGATGCAAGGTGCTTTGCAGGTCAGTGAAGTGTGCTGGTGCTAATGTGACAGGACAGCTCTAGGGGGGCAGGCAGGCAGGCAACGCTTGGGTTATGCCGCTGTCTAGACAACCCCCTTACAGCACCTATGCAGGGACAGGACCTTTAAATAAGAGCAGTGGAGAAGGCCCAAGCAGTGGTGCATCCACTCTGCAACCATGGGTGGTGTCCAAATCGAGTGAGAGGCAACTACAGCATCAGAACACACATAGGGATAGAGGGATGATGGGTGATTGAGTAAATATAGGAAAAGATGTTGGTGGTGTGATGTGGTGATTCTATGCTCCATAAAGAAGGATGCACAGCAAATAATTCAGGTGGGACTTTACTTCACATTTTTATAAAATCACAAAAGACAAACTTACTGGCAAACCTGACAGGTAACATCTGATTGCAGGCCCCCGGTGAAGATTTGGTCAATGATACAGTTACAGAGGTTTGGATTGTTGGCCTTCTTTCCATTGTCATCTCCTGAGGGGCACAGACACCACAAGATATAAATACCCACAGGCAACAAAAACAAAACCGTTATCACCCCTGAACGACTCAGTCTTTTTCACTTTACCATTCCCCCTGCAGCGAAGTTTCTCTGCGACTTCACAACCCTATAAATCCTTTATAGCCAATCAGAGCAAGCTTTGCTGCAGATACTGTGTGTGAGTCACCCTGTCATTGCATTGCAGCAAAGCATATTGACATTCATGACGCTACTTTCTAGGTGTCCCCTTGGTACACACAATTGTAAGTCTCCTTCCGTCTCCAGTGATGTAAATAGCAGTAGGTAAATCTAAGGTATAGAATAGGAACAGTAGAACAGTTCTAGATAAACTCCTTTCAGTCTCAGCTGACAATGGTCTTTCCTGTGGGGAATTTTCTTATGAATGCACATGCAAAAAAATAAATAAAAATTAGTAAGCTGTTCAAAGTGAATGCATTTAAACACAATGTGGATAGAGTTTTGACATTAAACAATGTAGTACAAACCCCATTTTCAAAAAAGTTGAGACTTTTTCTAAAATGCAATCATGGGGTTTTGTCAGTTCACTTGAGCATTTATCTGGCAAAGGAACAAAGAAAAGATTTTCTGTGTTTTCACTAAGCAAATTTAAAATTTGATGCCAGCAACACACTTAAGAGTTGGGACAGAGGCAAAATATGACATGAAAATACGATATGAAAAGTTTATACAATATTCATGTAACACCATTCTGGATGAATCCAAAATTAACAAGAGCATCCACTAAAGGCTCAGTCTGTCTGAGCAAAGATGGGTCAAACCTCTTTAGAATAGTATCTTTCACCATCTACAGTACATAATATTGAGAAAAGATATTCTTCTGGGATTCTGGGAAAGAAACCACTATTAAATCTTCAAGTCTTCAGGTGCCACTGCATGAGAAATCATCATGCTACTGTCATGAGCTCTTGGGCTTGGGAGAACTTGGAAAAAACATTGTTACTAACACAGTCTGCCACTGTATACAAAAATGAAAAGGCATACATTAACTGTGTATAAACTTCTCGGCAGTGCGTTCATGTCTGATGGGCCAAAAGACAGGAGAAACATGTTTTATTGTCAGATAAGTCCAAGTTTACACTTGTTCTTGTTCTTTGTACCAAAGATAAAAAATGAAAACTAGACTGCTATAAGCAATGTGTGTTTCGCAAGTGCAAAAGTGTGATGGTGTGAATGTGCATCTCGGCCTATGGCATGGATGACTTGCATATGTGTGAAGGTACTATCCACACAGAAAAGTATCTTGAAATTTTAGAGACATGCTGCCATCAAGGCAACATTTGTTGGTCAGTGGATATTTCAGCAGGGCAAAGCAATTATCATACAGCATGGCACTGCAGACAGAATGTGTGCTTGACTGGCCTGATCCAGTTTGCCAGTTGAAATTATATTCCACATGGACAGGAGATTCAACAACACCAACCATTGGCTGTTGGGCAGCTGAAGTCTTGTATCCAACAAAAATAGGCATATTTCACTTGCAAAAATACAACAATTAGTATTCTCAGTTCCCAAAACAAAAAAGTGTAATTAAAAGGAGAAGTGATGTAACACAGTGATCAACATGCCTCTGGTTTAACCTTGCTGCAGGTATCAATTCTAAAATTTGTCATTTAAAGCACTGAAAATTTTTTCTTTGTTGTTTGTAATTTGCTATAGTACTAAGTTAAGCTTACTGATGATGTCCCCTTTGCAGTGCTTATGTAGTACATCCAACGCTGCAATGAGAAACTCATGGGCATCTTGCTGCTCATAGCCTGCGAGATGACGTGCATGGGTCCACACCAGGTGCAGCAGCCGGAAGGGAATGTGGGGCGAACGGTGGCCCGAGTAGAACTGAGAGCAGTGAAGAGAGATAAGAGGGGGTGAAAAGGAGAGTGGTTATCGTGTTATTCCAGGTGTTATATTTTATCACCTCTTTCCCAGTCTCATAGTCACATCGTTCAATGTCATCTATAATTTATTGCTGAACCATAACACAAATGTTCTGTCAGTCAAGGTGATTATAGGCATTTTTAGCCTCATCAGATGGAAAATGAATTTCATCACATGTCACCTAACAGTTCCAGCTCTAATGACAGCACATCCTCAGAAAGGAGAGGTGTGAGGCGCAGGCTACAGATGTCAATGTGGTTGAAAAATGGGATCATTTGTAACAGAAAGAATCATGTATAAAGTGTTGCCATGGGAGTGAGTGACAATCCTGGTCAGGGTTAGGTGATGTAGGAAAGAAAGAAACAGAGCTGAGGAGACAGCTGGAATCCTAACGGCAGAATGAAGTTCCAACCAGGGCTCATTAATGCTAGAGAGGGCTTTCATTTCCCAACATGTGCATGACGTGAACGCCTCACTTTATTCTCCACAGTTCTCTCTGAAGTCTGATTGAGCTGTGAGAGGGGAAAACATGCCACACTGATGTCTCTTTATGAATCTTACAGACTCTGCTCCTTTTCAGCAGTTTGAAGGTGGCTGACAAATGAAAGATGCTACAAGATGAGGTAGAAACGGAGGATAGAGACAAGGGAGAGATCAAAGCAGATTGTACCGCCAACCTTCAAAACTAAAAAACTGTGAGCGCGTGTGTGTGTGTTTGTGTGTGAGGGGAGTCAGAAGACAGGCTTTTGATGACAATATGGAGGTGGGCTGAAAGTAAGCAACAAAAGTAGAAAGATTGCTTTGGGTTGCTTTGAAATTATTACTCTGTGTGTGTCAATACGTATTTAATTTGCTTAATTTGTCCTGTATAGCTGACCTGAAATTTTTAATACTTAATCAGTATCTTCCTCCCTAGTTGACAGAGGTGACCAATTACCTCTTCCATGTGTTATGTTGCTGAACAGAGACAGGGCAGATCTGTGTGTGTGCGCAAGTGTGGCGTGGAGAGGGGGTTGGATCGGTGATGAGTCAACCCATATAGCACCGCTTGTCATCTGTGGGCCCATATATACTGGAAAGTGAGAGGGTGTAAGGAAAAACGCAGGCAGTGTGGGAGCAGACCAGGAAGCATTACATAATGTTCAGGGGCGATGAGTATGGTGGCTGTAAAATGCCAAACTTTTGTATGAGAGGACTGGGACTATGCAATGTAATTTGTACTGACTGATCATATTCAATAAATATATAATTACTGTGTTCTGTTCATTGGAGAATGGTTGGTCTGTACATTCCTTCAAGCAGGGTTTTACCTCTCCTCTCTTCAGTCCTCTTTGGACTCGACAAAAGAGCGTAACAGTGAGTCAGCGTTCTGCAGTGGGTTACACTCTGCATTATACGGGTTGCTAAAACTCTGAAATTATTAATACATTTTAACCAAAATCATAGGCTATTCTTGTTATTGTGGGATTACACAAACCTCTCACCAGAAACAAGTTCACACACTCTGCATCATACCTCCTGAAAAAGCTGCGACATCTCACACACCAGGCAGGAGTTTGATTGCATCTCGCACTTGTGTCTGTCAGAGAGAAAGAAGTCTCGCAGCAGTGGTGTGTGGGTTAGAGCCTGAACAATACAGTTCATGAAACATGTGTTGCCCAGGTTTATTAAGCCTCGTAAACCTGCAGGACAAGAAGAGAGGAAAAGAAAAGTGAGAACAACATGGTAATGAGTATTAAACATGACCGTGCTAGTGATCCATATAAATCAAGATATAGGGAATATGAATCCCCACTGAAGACCTGATGATTGTGTTTGTCTGAGCTACTGTATTATAGCTGTATATACACTATCACAATTAGAGAGAATATCTGAATTTTAGCCAAAAAAACTTGAGGTATCAATGAAAAATGCAAAATGTTACCTAGCAACATGTTGTGAATTGTGGAAATATGATGCTTTATATCATGTGATAAAGAATTAGACTGTTGGTCACACAAAATAAGTATCTACAGATATCACTAGGGACACCCCAATCTGACTTTTTCCAGGCTGGGTTTACGTATTGTGCAACGCTCAATACCGAGCCAATCACTGAATTAATAAATTACATACCTTGGTGTGCAGACGACAATTAAGGCCTTGACTTATACATTGCTTATCTAAGTTTGTAAAACTAAATCAACTAACTAATAAGCACATAAATAAATGTACCAAATTACTATTTATTAGTTGTCCGTTTTAAATACTAAATAACTGTGCACTGGCAACAACTTTGAACAGCATAAATAGGAATCCTACTGCAAATTTGATGTAAAATATAGAAACTGAAAGTGAGAATGAGTTAAGAAGTTTGCTGCTAGGTCATATTGCCTCTTTTTGTTTTGTTCAGCTGCCAAGAACTCAGAGTACTCTTTAGCGTGGTGCATTTGGAGGTGCTTGATTAAGTTTGTTTTGTTGTATATAGCAGTGCTGTCACCACCCGTCACAGTACCTAATTTGCAGATATTGCAAGTAGCTGTCAAACACGTTAGCATAACACGTGAAATACCTCCATATAGCGGAGTGTTCTGTCTCCCAATTTGATTTTGTGAGTCAAGTCTAACAGCATGCTGCATGTGCTGCTGACGCATAACGTAGCATGTGTCATAAACATAAAACTGAAATGAATAGATTGTCCCCATAGATCAGTCCCATTATCAAAAATCCTGTGAAGCTTGCCTCAGTGGCCTATGCTAGCTGCTCCACAACGACAACCTTCACTGTGATAAGAAAAAACTCTAAAAAAAAAAAAAAAAGATTGGTCCCTTAGATGTTACCTTGTGTGCCTGGGATTTATCAGTGATGGGTGTTTTTCAACAATTTTTCTGTGAAAGTTATCAGTATGGTGTTTGGATCAGGGCTGCCAGCAAAGCCATGTGTAGTCTGGAGCAGACCCTAAAGCTGTGAATTGATTCATTTAGAGTGAGAAAGTAAAGCTACAGGCCTGTGATGGCCAGTTGAACAGGTGAGACACAGCAAGATTTTGGGTCCAATCCAACTGAGCAAAGGTTGGTTCTGAAAGAAAGAGCTCAATGAGAGCTTAAACACTTTAGACTGGTCCTGTTGTGAAAACACAAACTCAGCCTATTGGCCAATCGGCGCTTACCAAAAAAAAGGTGTTTGAAGATATAAAGTGATGAAGATTGGCAAGAAACATTGGGGGGAAAGAAAGGGGAAACAAATCTGCAAAAAAGCACATGTACATAATCAGAGGGAAATGGAGATAAGCAGGGTGAAATCAAAGCAACAAAGTGCTGTGGAGACAGACAAATTCAGGCCCATCGTGGTTGACTCTGCTAGAGATAATTTTGTGTTCCGCCTCTCCCACTGCATTGCCTGTAGCTATGAATTCAGTTGATCCTGGGTATCATACTCAAATTAATGAGTGACCCCAAGTTCACAAACACACACAGAAACAAGCAACAGACGGGGCATGGAAAGCGGTGCTGATTAAGATGTACAGATTAAACTCACCTATGGTACAGTTCGTAGTGATTTTCCTCCGCTTTGGATTGTGTCTTAATAATTCTAGCTCCCTCTTGGTTGGCTCCCATGTTGTGTATTTCTCTCCTATGCCTGGGGGTACAAAGAAGCACAAATGTGACAGAAGTGAGTTGTCAAATTGTTTTCTTTCAAAAGCTACATTAAGTTCTGACAGAAAACAAAACAGTATACCTTGCAATTTCCAGGCTTTCCTCTGTTCCTCTTTGGCAATCTGCTCCATGTCTTTGTCGTATATATAGTCTTGACACACAAAACAATATATTCCACCGTATAATAGGTCTATCGCTGGAAGCAGGAGGGAAAGAGCGAGATAAGGATGTATTGCACCATAATTAATTTTTCCAGTACAGTAATATACATTGGATTTTATTACTGTCCAACCTCACTGGCACTGCCAGCCTGAAGACAAGTGTCTTTTCCAACTAAATTTTTCAGCCAACACACTGTATTGTACACACTGTACAATTCTAAGAGATGTGAGGGGAGCTCTGATGAAATAGGTGTATTTGTCTCCCGCCCCACTCCACTTTCAACCAACACACCACCCTCTTCCATTCTCAAACTCTGCAGCAGCAACACCTCAGCTCTGTTGCCGTGACAACCTATTTTTAGCTTAATCAGACATTTTTCTGCTTTTGGTGTTACCCATACTGACAAAGTGAGCTAACACGTCATATAGAAAACCTGATTATGTTACATTGCTGTCATAGTGCAATGTGTTTTGTTTGTGTATTTGGTTAGGAGTATGGCTGGAATAAGAGAACATGAATATAGCAGAAAAAATGTGAATAAAAGCATGATCATCTTTTGATGTCATCTTTCTTTTTACTGATATGAAGTATGGTCACGTTTTGTAACTGTGCACTGAAGGATGCTCCTCTGTACAACAAGCAAACGAGTTAAAAGAGAAAAATGAGAGCAACCAAGTTGCAGCAAGAATAAGACACAGAGAGTAGGAGAGATGCACAAGTCATGGGCAGGAATTCATAAATATTGCTCGTTTTAAAGTAGGATCAAAGCAAAAAATGAGAGGACAAGGAGGTGGAGGAAAAGGGGGAAGGATGTAAAAGGAGAACAAAAAGTAATTAAAGATATGAAAGAAGGGATGGAGCCTTGAAGAATGATGTTGTTAGAGATAGTAAGTGAAAATGATGTAAAAGGAGTCCCAGGTGGGTGGGGGGTTGAGGGGGTTGCCTTCTAGTAGCGTAGCAGAAAGGGAAGTTTGGATTAATTTGATTAGAAGTGGAGAAGAAAACAGTGCCAATGTCAGAGAGTCTTCTGTAAAAAGCACAAAGCTAATTAAGGCTGTAGTTGTGTATATGTGAGCGATTGTGAGTGAGTGTGTGTGTGTGTGTGCGCACAATCAAAATGCATAAAACTAAATTAAGCCATTGAGACAACTGCCAAGCCACTCTACTGTCTCTTGTTTTCATATATAGTAGTACATGTCAGGGTAATGTAAAAATATTGTTTATTAATGTCATATTTAGTGTAATTAGCAAGTGAGGTTGAAGCTAGGTTTCTCACTAACTGTGGATTAACTATATCTTCCCTTTCCTTGTTATATGAAGGCAAGTGTAATAGCTTAAACCCATGACATTTGACTGGCTCACTACCAGAATGGTAATGTGCTGCAGTTAGAATGAGGCTCAGCTCCCTCTCTGCTAGGAGGATGATGTTGCCATAATCCATGACTGATAACTGTGAATGCATATGATGGGACATAGGATTGGACTATCACTTTATCAATATTATAGATCATATTAATTTAAATAATTACAAGAATAAAGCATTACTTTTACTAAAAGACTCATTTCTGACATAGTTGTGTGTGAATGGGTGTGTAGCTTACCTAGATTGTGCCTCTTGTTTTTTGCGTGTTCGTGGATGTGTTTCTTCGTAAAACAGCCAAAAAAGACGCAGTAGAGACAAGAGTGGAGTCGGTTCAGGTGGGCGCCACACATGTGACAGATACACGACTTGGCCTGGAGAAAAAACCCAAGGGAGGATGGGTTTGGGGTGGGGACAGATAGATAAAAGAATATGGGAGCAAGAAATAAGAGTATGGTGAGAAAATCCTCTTCTGCAGGACTGTCCTGAGCTGTCATATAGAGTTCCATATACAGACACAGTGGAACGTCCTGCCATCTAAAAATTCTATCTTCCTGTCACACAAACACTAGTGAGAAACACGGTGCTAGTATAGATCTGATATGCATACAGGCTAAAGATTACTTGGCCTGCTGACAAACCCAATGCACTTGAATAACAGCTCATTTGCACACTTACTGTCTGTGCAGGGAATTAAGTGTTTTAATGTTTGGCAAGCACACTGGAGGAGGGAAGTTGAATCTGTCTAAAGCACACGCTAGCAAGTGCTGGAGTGTATGTGAGTTGCCTGACTACAGCACTCAGAACTAACCAGGAAAGGTGCATTAGAATACCTGACATCTGCATTAAATTTGCAAAATGTGAACATACATAAAAGAATTTACAAAATCAGTTATAGAGGTGAGCCCTGGGTATGTCCTAATGATGCCAAACAGACTTCTTATAGTCTTTAGTTCTATAGTGCAGTGAAAAAGTATTTTCCCCCCTGCTGATGTTTTTATTTTTTATCTTTGTCACACTTAAATGATTCACATCATCAAGCAAAGATAATCCTAGTAAATACAAAATGCAGTTTTTAAGTGATGATTTCATTTATTAAGGGGAAAAAAACTGTCCAAACATGCCTGGCTCTATGTGAAAAAGTAATTCCCCCTAAACATAATAACTTGTGCCATCCATGGCAGCAACAACTGCAATCAAGCATTTGCCATAACTGGCATTGAGTCTTTGACATCGCTGTGGAGGAATTTTGGCTCACTATTCCTTGAAGAATTGTTTTAAATCAGCCCCATTAGAGAGTTTCATACATTACTTATGATTAGCCATTTTTTGGAAAGATGGTTCAATTTCATTAGCCACACTCAGGCTGAATTAAAAAAAGAAAGAAAAGAAATTTAAATTGAGGTTGTCTGAAGAAGTGAATGTTAAAACATCTCAAAAAGCAACAAACCAATCTCACGATGTTAAGAAATCCAATAACAGATGAAAAACAAAGTAATTGACATTTATCAGTCTGGAAAGGGTGCCAAAGCCATTTATAAACCTTTGGGACTCCAGCAAACCACAGTGAGAGCCATTATCCACAAATGGAGAAAACTTCGAACAGTGGCCAGTCTACTGAAATTACCTCAAGAGTATAATGACAACGACTCATCCAGGAGGTCGTAAAAGAACCTAGAACAACATCGAAAGGACTGCAGGCCTCAATTGCCTCAGTTAAGGTCAGTGGTCATGATTCCACAATAAGAAAGAGACTGGGGAAAAGTAGCACACACAAAGAAAGGCCTTTTGGCTCATCTCATAGTTGGGGTTGCCACAGCAGAGCAGTCTGCACAGCCGGATGCACATCCTGATGCAACCCTCCACATAGGGTACTTATGCACCCTCAGTGGCTGGGGATTTGTGGGCATTGTGGGGGTTCAGAGTCTTGTCCAGGGACACTTCGGCACATGGCATAACCTCTGGGTCAAGGGCCAACTGCAATACCCACTGTACCACAGTAGGAAAAGCAGCACACACAATTGCCAAAAGAAAAATCTTGATTATGAGTCCAAAGACTATTGGACACATATTCTTATTTCATAAAAAACAACAGTCAGACATGATGGTGGTAGCGTGATAGTCTGGAGCTGACCTGGGTGGCTTGCCAAAATTGGTGGAGCCATGAATTATATGCTCGATCAGAAAACTCATGAAGGAGAAAAGAATAAATCAGAAAGTGTTCAAAAGCTCAAACAGCATTGTATCTGAATGGTGATTTAGTCCCATGCATTTAACCTCTTGAGAATTGAGGTCACATGACAGCTGTTATCATCACCTTCAAGACCCTTAATTAAGTCTGTAACATTTTTAAAAACGCACTGAACTAGGATCTCTGTCTAATGCAAATGTCAGTGAAAGCAAATAACAAGCCAACTCTGCATAGGCTTTGTGTAGTATGTAGAAAGAAAAACAGAACCAAACTTAGTGCAGTAATAGAAAAGTGTAAATGCTGTCACAAATTCTTGTGAGAAATGTAAGAGATGCTGTGAGAGAGCACAGGTTCAGATGTACACAAGTTTAAGTCTTGCTTAACTGCTGCATTATCAATTTCAGTCCCTCTCCAACAGATTTCAGTGTAAATATCCAAAAACACTCAAGCCAATGAACGCAGTGGCATTGTCCACACAGACATACAGGCTATATTGCTATCATAACTATACGAGTTATGAAATTAGTGCCTTAAGTACCGTTGTGAGGTGACAATGTAGAGAGAGTTTCAGGAGACAGTAAATGAGTAAAAGTAAAATGTGAGGCAAAAGTTATGTGACACAAAATGAGAAAGATGAAAAAATAACTACTGCAGGGAGAATTTTGTTTTCAATTCCTTGTACACTATGTGAAACTAACTCATACGTCACTAGAAATTCAACAGTATAACCTGACACCATCAGAATAGTATTTAGTTTGTGCCAGTCAGTTTCACTTTCTTCTCTCTGGATGACACACAACAAAGAACTGGCTGTGCAATGGAATAAGTACACAACTGATACTGAAACTGCTTTTGCAGAATAATAAAGCAATGACTTTCTCTTTACCAACCCACAGAATGACTCATGACCATTTTAGGTTAATTTTAATGATGAGGGTTTATTTGGGAGCTTTTGGTTCCCACAAGAAAAGAACAAAAATGCTGAAACAAAGAATGCACACTATATTTTGGTTGTAAGTGGGCAGTATAATAAGGATACTAGGATATTGATTTTATCATTTTATTATATTATACATGCTTTATGTTCAAGGATAGTGCAATTATGAGGTTGTGAAATATTTGTTTAAAAGTAATACAGACTTGGACTCCTAACCCACATTTTATTTATTAAGAATATCACTGCTTTGACAGTGGATGGTAATAAGCGCAACAAGATTGAAGTAACAGTCCCATGATGACCTCTATTTGTAAGGACCAGATAGTAGTACAACTATTCCTGCACTGACAGCTTCAGATTAAGCTGAACACACTTGATCCAGGTAATCAGCAGTAGGTAAAACAGAGACATTTGGAAAACAAGCAGGACAGAGTGCTTTGAGGACCAGGGTTGAGAACCACTGTCCTATATGATCAAAACAGACATATTGTGCAGTGCATTCTTTTTTCTTTGTGTCATTGATATCTAAGTAAAAAAGAAGGGCGCCGAGAAGGCAGAGAATTAGGGAGGACTGTGTTATTCTAAAAAATGTAACCCCCCTCCAATAGATGTGGCACACATTGTGTGGAAACACAGCTGAGTTCACCTGAAATCCTAAATGTATGTTTAGTTGCCTCTCTAAGCCTACCTAAGCAGTGACGCTGTTAATCCCCATTCCTCCTCCACTGCACCAAGACTCCATGTCAAAAACAAGAAACCCTGCCAGTGCCACGCCTTGCCCTCCTCCTCACACTCCCCTGCCTCAACACCCCTTTAGCAGGCAGAAAATCTATTTCACATGCTCAGTGTCAGCAGCCCTGCACCTCTTTGGGCCCAGGGCTTTTAATGTTCTATTAGATCTACTATTGATCAACTGCTGGCTCAGATGACTGGAACAAGTGTTGGACAGGTGGCAAGCTCAAACTAACTAACTTCCAAATGTGGTGTGTTCTTTGAGGCTAGTTAGGCTGAGCCCCATGTCCAGGGAACGATCCAGCAATGTACAAAGCTGTTGACTGATGGAAAAAGGAGATGCAGAAACTCATTAGCTGGATGACTAGATCTCCAATAGATCTTCTACATGAAAAAAAGATAGTATTACATGTTTCATGGGACCACTGAGATTGCTGAGTAGCCATCTTCTAACAATAAGCCAGAGGCATGAATCCTCCAGTGTTTTTGGTCTACCTCAAACTCAGGTCCTCCTGTATTCTAGCAGCATTTAGGTTAACACATTCATATATTCAACTCAAGCAATAATGTGATGAGCTGTAACCAAGGAGAGGAGAGAGTGACGATGACAATTATGATGTGGACAAAGGTCTGGCTCTACTGAGCACGCTCCTGCTGCTGCAATGAGCAAACGGAGGAGAGACTCAGTGCAGATATATGAGAGCAATGACTCACTATGCTGCCTCTTACTCATAAGCCAGTGGATGCTTCAACACACATGTACATACATCAACAAAAGTAACAATGACTGACATGCATACTGCACACTACATTTGTTAAAAGACATGTTGACATATCCCATAAGTATAGAGTATAAGACACACACACACGCACATA
>OMLM01014929.1:30562-41316 GCA_900302695.1 Helostoma temminkii | reverse complement strand
ATTATTATTATTATTATTATTATTATTATTATTTAAATAATCAAGCTGGGAGAAGCTGGGGAAAGAGACCGATGGTGATGCTCCAAAATGTGCTACAAAACGACCCCATGGGGATGCAGCCTGTCAGCGCCTTGGCAGGATGATCTTGTTACCCTACCCAACCCCTTCCCCACTATCCACACTATAACAATGCCTGGCCTGCAATATGCAATCTCAGTACGCAACACTGTAGATACACAAAATATGATTCTTACTCCACTCTTGTCTCATTTTCATTGTTCATCAGCTTAATGTAACCTCTGTTGAAAATGACATGCTGTGTGGTGTTCGTGTGATAATGTATTCTTATCTCATCTAAAGGAATCCAAGTTGTGAGAGCGACTGTTGGAGTGTGTAGTTTGGCCTCATACTGTCATACAGTTTCTGTGGCATTATAGCTTAGTTCCAGCCTATGGAGTACTGTTTCCTTCTATCTCCAGGAAAGGAAAAAAACTGAGTATGTTGATGGAGTAGAACTAAATTGAGATACTCACAGTAGAGTTGCTTTGTTGCCATGATCAAAATGTAGTCCAGTGATTTGCAGGGGTTTGTTGTATACGTTTCTACGATACAGTAGCATTTTGCTATGCATGTGTAAATCTGAATAAAAGGGAAAGATGCTTTTGTTTCTGGAGATCAGTTTGTTTCGAGAGGAAACAGAAAGGCAACAGAAAGGTCTTCGAACAAGTAGAGTGAAAATTTGTGATCTAAACTGGTCCTAGACTGCCTATATATAAATATTCAGAGAGGGTGTAGTGAAATACACACAAGCTTAAAAACCAGCTGTGACCGAAGAGGTAATTGTGAATGATTGCAGAAAGCTCCAATTCAACATTTATCCAATACACCAGTGTGTTGACTGACTAAGGGTGTAATAAATAAATAAATAAACAAAATAATCAACAAGCAAAAATATTGACAAGCACGTATCAACGGCAAGAGGGAAAATCATGCAGATGACTCGGTGTTTGTGTTTGTCTGCACAGATGGTTAACAGCCTAGCTCCAGTTTAACAAAGGACTGCGTGATCATTTGTCAAACCTTGCAGTTACCAGATGCCCACAAACCTGCTGCTCCACCAAACACACACACACTGAACAGGGACTGCTCATGTGACTGACTCACACAAAACGGAGCTTCTGAATGGTCCCCCTAGACTGACTGATTTCATCTGATCACAAGTTGATTTCTTAATCCCCATGGCATCAATCAGGGTCTGAAGAGACTGCAGTAAAATCTACAGGCATTATCTATAGAGCTAATAGTTATTAAGGTACAATGTGGCCATTAATGAGCTGCAGTCTTTAAAATTGAGTAGAGCCAACAAATTATCTTGTACAAGTCCAATGCCACAGTATTCACCTTCTTCACAAGGACAGAGACCATCTCCAGATAAAATGCATAGGCCCATGAAAAGCTGTCACATGGGTCCAAGGTTTTAACAAAAGAGAATCAGTGAGCGTCCACACTAGATGAGATTGATTGCTTCTTGGTTTTGGGCTCGATCGGCCCCTGGAGAGTGACTGACAGCTCATTAGCCAGATGGTAGTATTAAGGGAGGGCTGGACAGCAGGCTTATTGGCTGACTGAGGCCGTGACCAGTATGTTTCACAGCACTGACGTCCTTTCAGAAGCTGTTGGACAGTCAAATGAGAAGAGCTTCTATAGTTAGAAGGGAGGGCAAAGAACGGAAATGGCCAGTGGGAGGGAGAGGTAGAAGTCAAAGTGAACTTGTCTGAGAAGGAGTGGCTGAGAGCAGAGCTGAAGACAGCTTACACAGAGACACACAAGTCACAGAAATACTCCTGGTCACCAAACTTTATATCATTTCCTGTGTAAAAGCAAGAGCCTTTTGTTCACCATGACACTTCAGTATTTTCTCCAAAGGCAAAATTTACATTGTCAATTTCTCTAAGGGGCCTACCTCTACGGCATACCTACTTGGCATGAATAGTTACCTTGTGAAAGATATCTAAAGCACAAAGCAGTCAATGGAAAAAAAATCTGTTCAGCAAAGCATTTCCTCTCCTTTAGCACTGGTGATCATAAATAAACAGCATCCACGCAGTGCAGTCAGAAATTGGGAGGAAATGGCATATGAGATGGACACCACAAGGTGACACACCAGGCCCATAACTAGTATGGAAGGGAGTGACACACCAGGCCCATAACTAGTATGGAAGGGGGTTACAGATCTAGTACCATTGCTTTAATCCGAGTCACTGAGCTACAACCACAATGACTGGCAGACCAAACGCCACATTAGACAAGGCCTGGGAGCGATAGAAAATGCACAAACATTGAATAAATAGGCCTGGATGAAAAACCAGAAACCAATGGATGAGGAGGAAGGTGGTGGGATGAGAGGATTAAAAACTGGGCTGCTCAAGTGCAAAACTCTGAAGTTGAAATTATTTAGTAAACCAATGCAGTGAATGTTGTTTAAAACTGTTAAAAGATGATGAAACAATACAATTCAAACGAATTCCAAAATTAGTTTGTTGAGTTCCTTGATCAGAAATCAATTACTGAATTACTGAACCTTTATTAGCATTGTCTGTTCAGCCAGTTTTGCTCCAAATTTCTATTGTCCAACACTATAAAGTACAAATATCTGGAGTTTTTGAAGAACAGGCTTCAGCGTACATCGTAAGTGTTCACACTACACAGGTTGGCAGCCATCACTTTGTGATTTACATTATACTAACATTCTACAAACCAAATGTATTTTTATTTAATCTAAGTCACTGTGGCAGAAACTCACTGAGGAAGTACAGAGTGTACGTCAAAAGGTGCTGTGGTCGTATAGAATTGAAATATTGTGCACAGTTCACTAGGATTTATTGAATTTGCATTAATTGTTGTGACCAAATCATCTCAAATCCTTGGAGGGATTTGTTTATTAAACAGATTTTTACTGGATGATAAAACAGTACACTTAATTTTTCACCGCACAGTTTTCACTTTAGATTGTGTAGTTTCTGTAGCTGCAGTACAGCCATCCAGTGGTGAGGTAAAGCAGTAAAAGGAGTCAGTACAGGGTTAATGACAGCAGTGATAACATATAGTGAAAGTCTTACAATCCTTCAGGTTCGATAGTACTGATTCTTTCTATTAGTGTCAGCCATGCTTGTCTTGTAATGATTCAGATTACACAAAGCTAGCAGTTCTAATACCTCTTGCTACATAAAAATGTCTGGACTTGTTTTGTTAGTGCATTAAGTGAAATAAAACAACGCGTCTTCTTTTCTCTACCAAAAACACACAATTTCAATTAGGGATTCAAAAGAATTTGGATTTGATAAGATGATTCTGAACTGGCTTCAAATGTTGCTTGATAAAATGCTATCATCCCTGAACAGACAGCTAAAACAAAAACAAGCACGTTTTAGCATAGATGTAATCAGATATTCTCCAGGCAGCAAGATCTATAAGCTGAAGCAGGTTTACAAATAGAAAAAAATGAAAGCAAGCAAAAGGAATAAGCAGTGTGGGAGTGAGTGCAGAAGAAAAACAAGCAAAGGGCCATGAAGAGACTAGAGGAATAGATCCTGATGCTACAAACGTATGCTGATGAGTCAGGGAGCAGGCCTGTGATGTGATGGAGACTGATCTGACAAAGAAATCTGCTCACAACACAACAATCAGCTGCTCTCTGGAACGGGCCATGCCTCAGTGCATTTTATATGTGAGTGGTTGCAAAAGTGAAGAGGGAGAAAAATGTAACACAGTATATTTGTCATCCTTGACAATAACTATTTCCTTCTCATCACAAAACATAGAGGTGGTCTGCTCTTGTGGGACTGTGGAGTTATAATTGCTCTAAGCAATTATGATCACAATTCTTACACCTTTAATCAAAGTAACAGTAAATCCTTCAAAGCATTTATCGCTGTAAAATTCTCCCAGCCACACCCACCCTGCTTTCTTGTCATGCAATTTCCACTCATCCTGATATTTAATAGCTCTGCTTTGACTGCATGGAAGATTCCTTAATGGTGGCTGTGTTTTGGTACAGACAGAACCTCCTTTTAGACATAAATAGAGTCAATCCTGATGGATAGATGCTGGAAGTTGCACATACCATAAATAAGCACGGCATTCATAAATATTAACACTGTCCCTCCACCACTACAGCCTTTCACAAAATATAAATTATAAATATGGTGGGAGTCTGGGCCTTAAGAGGGATGAATTTAACGTTGAAAGAAAGGACAGGTTAAGAACCATAAACTGTGCTGACATTCTGCTGTGCAAGTCTGCTCAAATGGCAGATCTGCCAATCAGGTAGAATATGAATTTCAATTTAGAATGGAAACATCTGAACATTGTTCAAACAATTGCTCATTAAATTTCAAAACACAGCAGAATGTAAAGAAAAAAATGTGTATTTAATTGTATTCGCCATGGAGCAACTGTGTCAAACAAAGCTATGGAAAACGTGTTAATAAAAATAGTTGAAATAATAGAAATAATAATGCTATGTTAATAACAATAATATGTTAATGTTAATGTTCATGCACTGTAGATAATTAGTTTTTATGCAAAAGGAGCTGAAGGAGGGTGCACAATCTCACACACTGTTTCAGTGTAGATGCACATGTATATTCTCAACTAAACATTTCATCAAACATGCCAAAAGAATGATCGTCCTAATGTCTCGTAATAAAAGATAGAAGATCCCAAGCCACACTGGGGAACAGTGATATGTCTGGTAATTCTATAAATATAGTTATTCTATGAATAACGTTATTTATTCTGCCATTTGTTGTCCATATGGGTTTTAGATGGTGCACGCAAAGCAGGTGACAAATTCTCCACCAATGTTCTTGCACATCGCCTGGGAATTGATTTTAGCTTGCAGTAGAGAGGATGACAGCTTGGAAGGAGGTTGCTGAGGACAAACTACAGAAATAGAGAAAAAAGGAGAAGAAAAACAGCAAATTGGGATAAAAGGCGTTGAATACAACGTTAAAATACAATCCCTTTATCCCTCTTTTACTGCAGCATTTAAGTGTTGCAAGATTAATATGCAGTAAGCAGTGCAGTGATAATGTCTTGTTTTATCATCCATGTTAAGTACCAATAACAACACAATTTATTCGAATGATCATTTCACCATACAGGCCACTTGGGCAGATGAAAAGTATGTATATCTGTATTAGTTCTCTATTATTTTTTTTAAGTTATTATGTGTCGGGTTGTGATTTCATTTAGAGTCTAATATTTCAAAGCTGAACAAAAGACAAGCTCATCTCACCTCCTGAGAATACAGTACCTGTGTACCACTGAAGCAGTACTGCACCTGTTGTGCATGTCAGATTAGTTACATGATAAAGATGCTCAGTAAAGAAGGTGTGAGACACAAAACTCATACCCCCATATAGCCGGGGTGCAAACATACAGTAGAGAAGATAGTCAACCAATGCCGTCTCATTTTGCTCTTTATCAGTCAGCTGGAGCATCAGTGCCTGGTTCCAGATGGGCAGAACAGAACCACTTGGTACACACCAAAACAGATGTTAAACATCTGTTACATAACTTGTAAGCAAATGCAACTTTAAATGCGATTTGCCTGAAACTCAACCTTCTTTTTATTTGAATCACAGTCAAATACAAACCTATAAAACTAACATCTAAAACACCACCATAAGATACAGTACTGGAATTAAATGGCAATCTTTCAATGACAAGGCCTTTTGTCAGTAATGTACGATTACTTTAAGATTCCAAGGCCACAGACATACTATGACGCAGTGGAATTGATGATAGTTTTTTTCATTTAAAAAATGACTGCAGCGATAGATAACGTGGACGGATGGAGAGCAGAGTATTAAAAAATACAATGCTATCCAGTCATCCAGTCCATGTGCCAATAGCAACTTTAAATCGTACAAAACCCTCTCTTGACAGCAAAAGCTCAAAGTTGTGCTGTCAGGGAGTAATTTCACCATACCACATCACTGAGTTTCTCCCAACAAGGTAGAAACATAATACTTTTGTCAGAGGTCAATCCAAGGTAAAGCATGAAGAGTGATTACTGCTGATGCACTTGTGAAAGACATCTTCGAAAAAATGGAGCAGTGTGACACAGATGGTGCTGACTGAACTTGTACTGATTACATTCTTCAGGTAAAGTGAGAGACAGACACTAGACAGCTGAAATTAAGATTGATTCATACTGCATTTGTACTGTACTTGTTTGATACACTGGTAGATGCCAGTAATAATGGTGTATGCAGCATTAATAAAGATAAGATACTTTAATGATCCCCAGTGGGGAAATTCACTATAGGTATATAAGATAATGCAAGTGCTGTGCTCAAACCAAAGCATGTCACTATGACACTGTATAAACAAAAGGGTCACTGACCGTTCAGCACTGGCTATTTGCTTGACATGGCTGTACTGTAACTATTATGTGGGCTGTTGTCTTCAAAGTCCACTCTCCCATCAGACCCACAGATTATTGCAGCAAGTACAACACACAGAGTGAACTCTTCCACTATATGGGTTCGAATCTAAAATTCAGTCCATTAAATGAAAAGGTACTGAGGCACAAAGGTATGTGAGCAAGAGGAGAGAAAGCAAGCCAGCTCTTATTCATCTGAACTACACATATCAGTGAAGATAAGGGAATAAGCATCAACTCACCAGCTCTGTCCATCTTGCATCACTCTGAAGCACCTATTGTATCATAACGACATAAACATGTATGACATATATAAGAGAAGATGGATTTCGGTGGCAAATGCTAATAAAATCTGCATTTTTTTTTTATAATCGACTATCAGAATTAGTGCTTCTAGTGTTTCTTTTACCCCCCTTAAAACGAACATTATGGCACAGAAGTAAAACAAAAGTTTTAGTTGACAAAACGGAAGCAAAACGGTGGGAAAGTGAGAGGAACTGCAATCCAGCCCAGTGTCAGTGATGACATCACATTTTTGAGAGCTATTCGGAGCAGTGTAGGCCGAGCAGGTGTGGGGTGAACGAAAAAAGAAATTGGCAATAAAGTAAGGAACTGACATCCCTGCACCCAAACTCGTGACAGAAAAACCTCTGCAGGAAAAAAACTGGACCTGGGATGCCCAGGAGAAAACCGCTAGTTTGTGAACCCAGTGTGTGTGTGTGTGTGTGTGTGGAGACACAATGGATCGATGGTGTGATCATCTTGGCCACAACTCTCATCAAACCCAAGTTTAGCCATTCAGCTAACTGTTCGGCGCCTATTAAATAGAAACCCTCAGCTATCCTAGCCAAATGACTCACGACAAAAACACTGAATAGTCATAGCTGGAGCCCATTAAGTGAAATTAAGCGTTGCATTTCAGCAAAGCAGCGAGCAGTCTCATCACTCTTGCTAGCTAACTTACCGGTGAAAACATAGCTGCTATCGACAGCACTAGCAACACTATGGTGCAAGAGAACTGCTTCTGTAACAACATAGTTAATTTTGTTCAGCTCTTTCAGTGCTTGTGTGGGACATCATTTGCACTCCAGTTCGGTGTCTGTCTGTGCCACATTAAAATGATTTCACTTTAGTTTCTGAAGCTAATGTTGCAGTTCCTGTGTTTTTACCTTGCGTCTCCTGGTCTCAGCAGTACCACTCCAAACAAAGCATTGGTATATGACTCGAAGATTTTGTTTCCAATTATCCACCTTATAACCGTTCACATGGGAGCACCCGGCCGGACTCATGTCAGACAAAACATTCAGTTTTGGTTTTTAGGTGACAATGAAAAGTCTCCTGGATGATTCACTTAGCTAGCTAGCTAGCACGAACTGTCTGTCCAGAAATGGTTTCCGTTTGGAAATGGGACAATCGGAGTAGTATCCAAAATGCTCCTCGGGCATCTGACAAACACGGTCTTTGATTAACTAGCTACAATTATTTTCATGTTATCCTCCAACACAATTTTGACTTGACTAAAATTCCTTTCCTCTTGCTGTTTTGACAGTTGCCTTTTCCTTCAACGTTAGCTCCACTTCCACTCTCACGATTAGTTAGCTTTCTTTCTCTAGTTAGCCTGCTAACACTCAACTACAGCTTTACAATGCCCGCCCAGCGTCCACCGTGATTTGCCGAGACAAAGAGGTTACGTCATCACGTTGATTTTTGGAGTACGTTCGGTGTGCTTGTTTTCCATCACGGGGTGTACCGTACGAGTTTTTGATTTAAATAACAGGATGTATCAATGACGTTGTCTTCATAAAAACACCTACCACTCAAAGTAGTCCCGATACTAAAACCGTATAGTGAATAGTACACATGTGTTTTGTTGTTGTAGTTTGGTTTTGCTTTTTTCTGAAATAGTCTTATTGCCGTGAGCAAACCAGGTGTTACTGTTTTTTTTGAGAGACGTTCATCCTCTGTCTATTATATGT
This sequence comes from Helostoma temminkii, assembly GCA_900302695.1. NCBI lineage: Eukaryota > Metazoa > Chordata > Actinopteri > Anabantiformes > Helostomatidae > Helostoma > Helostoma temminkii. The sequence goes on along the minus strand of OMLM01014929.1, from coordinate 32,889 downwards.
ATTAATGCATTTGATATTGAGTCATTACGCAGTCAGAAGTGTTAGTTTATGGTTGTAATTTAGATAAGTATGTGGCAGTTAAAGGTAAAGACCGTCATAAACATCTTTACGTTAAACGTCTATAATAATCCCATACATCCCAGGTTCCCCAATTGGAGCCTGGCATCTAGTGGTTAAATGGTGTATGTACACAAAGCACTACTTCATAGTTAATTTTGCCCCATGCTGGCTTAGACCATATAAAATATTTATGTACAGTCTATGGCATACACGAATGCATGTTACTGGGGCCCATCAGTGAACTCATAAAAGAAAAAGGGTTGAAAAAATGTCTGAAAGCTTTCCACTGTAACACAATGTAGAACATCTTGTCTTTCCTAGAAGGGTCACATTGGAGCTCACACCTTGGGAACACAATTATGACAGAGGTGCTGCATGTCCTTTAACAAACTATATCCTGTGTTGGAAAGTAACACCGATTAATCTTTTTCCAATGAGGATGTATAAATGAGACTTCTGGTGGGGCATTACTTGATGTCCTGACCTCATCCCACCTCCTCTATACTCTCCGTTCTCTATCTATTTACATGGCAACAATCCATGTCATTAATTTTGTGTCTCCTTTCTTTTGAAGCTGTGCTTATTACTCAGTCTCTGTCCCTGTACCTTTCTCCAGGTATCCCCGGCTTCACTGCTGCATGTTTCCATTGTGCAGTTACAGGCCCTACCAACCTGCCAAGTGCTGTCTGTTGCCTATCATTACTCTTCTTTTCTCTATGCACTTTCCATTCTCCCCAACTGGTTGAGGCAGATGGCTGCCAGCCCTGAGCATGGTGCTGCTAGAGGTTAAAGGGAGTTTTTTCCCCTCCGCTATCATCTACATTAGTTGGATTTTCTTCGTAATACTGTAAGGCTTCTCTACTTCTCTACTATATAAAGTGTCTTAAACTAAGTTTTTTTGGGGATTTGGTGATGTGTAAATAAACTCAATGGAATTAAAATCACTCCATCTTGTCAAGTTTGCGTCATGGGCAATGGACTATGATTTCAAGTGGAAATGTTTAGTGATTGTACTGGATGGATTTGAACTGTGATAACAGGTCAAAGTAGCATAAAACTTAGAACATTGACTACCTTACCTGGAATTTGCACCTGGGGGCAGTGTAGGTCTACTTATATAAATTTGTTTTAAGCCCTCTCAGGAGGACACCTTTCCAGTTAGTTAAGTGTTTTGTAATATGTATATATGAGAAGTAGCTTTCTCAAAATTTCATTTTTGTGTATACAGATTAAAGCTGAGCACTATGTAATTATTCAGGGAGAACAGGTAAGCAGATACTTGTACAATGTATGATTCTCCATAACGAGCTTTTAATGTGACCTTTAGTAGAACAAACTAGATACTAAGCTTATTAATCAGTCACTCATCCACACACGGTGGAGGTACAGCATATCCAACTCAAGTTTCTATTTAATGAAACGATGCACAGCATTAGTGACTGACTATCACGTCACATTAACTGTGATATGGATAATATGCTAAGATTAGACCACAGAAATCTGCATCCTGCACAGGAATCTGCATCGATTGGAGGTGAGACATCTGCTGGAAGCCATCAGCATCCCTTTCACGTCATTACAGAGGCTGGGTGAGGCAAGGCCAGTCACTTGGGGAGTGATACAAAAGCATTTAGCTGGAATTATCCGTAATTCACCCAGGCCTCCAGTAGTTGAAGTACTTCCTTGTCAGTCATTAAGCACAAGTTAACTCTAGGCAATACACAAGAAGTTTTCCAGAAAGATGCTAGTTATTCATATCTGGAGATATGTGAGAATTTCTGTGAGTTTTTGACCTTTCTACCGTATTTAATTTTTGTTCGACATTGCATTCAGATTTAGTGATTTTTTTTTCCAGCGGTATGATGAAAAAGGAGAATATTTTCGATAGTTGCTCATGAAATTTGTTAGACAAGGCTTAGATTTTTTTTCTTCAAAGCACTATTTTAACATGTTGTCATAAGAGCTTTCTGTATCAATTTAATGCTAAAGAGCCAATCCAGACACATACTCAAAATAAAAAATACTCCTTTTGTTTTGAATAGCATAATATTACACAGAAGTAATATGCACTAAAGGATTCAGGATAAGTAAGTTCCTCATGAGGTAATATGAAAACAAAATGGACAGGAAGTGCTGCATGTCACATTGATTAAAAACAAAGAGAAAAAGTTCTTTAATAGATGGAGCTAGACTCATGAGGAGCTAGGCTGAGGAATACATTGCAAAATTATATATATATATATATATATATATATATATATATATAT
>OMLM01014929.1:8833-30411 GCA_900302695.1 Helostoma temminkii | reverse complement strand
TATTGCCGTTAGTATTTCCACACAGGTAGTTTTACTCTGTGACACATTTTCTAATATCATTTTCTAGTATCATTCCAATTACATTAACAATGTGCTTGCTATTCTGGGAGAATAAATCCAATTGTTGTATGTGATGGGTTTGCTGGGTCAAGAAATGACCTAATTTTTTCATTTTTCTCATAAATATGAGGTATCAAAGTGTTCTGATAAAACACTTGGGCTACATAATGCCCTACAAACTCAGATCTGGGTCACATATGCTAACTCTGGAGGTTCTACCGTATTGTATGTAGTCTTTTGCTAATGTGTGGTTAATTCTCATGAAAGTATGTCTGTATTACATATTCACTGGTTATGTCATGGCGGCAATGTCTCTACTTGTTGCTCATAAAAATTTGTGTGTGGGGAAAGGACTTAATGTATAGGTGAGAAAATATAGGTCAGTGGGTTTTAGAAGATGAGAGGATAAAAAAAATCCATTAAAACACTATAATATGTCAAAATCTAGCAAAGCAGTCATTATATGTTGTTTTGTTAAAACAACAATAAGCCTCTGAATATGTGTAGCTTAATTACAACATACACATAGTATATAATCTATGCTTGGTCATTGCAGGTGTCTACATAATCATTCCATTTGGATGTAGAAGATAAGTTACTCAACAGATACTACACTGAACATGATCATTACAAGCATTAATAAACCGTGACTTATCAGTGTAGTCAAACACTACACTACATGAGCAAGTGTAATCAATTAAGCTGCCAGACAGTTGAGGCTTGCGACAGGCATTAAGAGGACGGAAGCCTGCGGTGGACTCAGGTCTGATATTTCATGAATATGGGTCAACGAAGCGAGAGAAAAAGATGTGTCCAGGCTAGGTTAATATTTGCAAAGCCATAGCATTGCAAATTTTATTTGCATTATGGTAATACCAAAAGAGAGATCGACTGCTGCGTTTGTGTGTTATCAGGTGTATTTGAGAGGCAGTAGGCTGTTGCTCAGAAATGCAGTAGATAGGAAGCTATAGTGATAGTCCCTGTCCATAAATTGTGAGGTTTTTCATTTATTATGTATCATTAACCTAATTTCAACATGAAGTAGCCATGTATGCAGACAAATAGGGATAGGGATACCCATATAGACAGGGATGACCTGAATACACCACCTTAATGATCTATAGGACAAACATATGGCCTCATTGTCATCCATTATATCATATCTGGGCCATCACGCACACAAATGCTTAATGCAGGTCACCTTGTTTCACTGAACTGTACATGTAGATATATGAACATAAATTCAGACATGGTGAGAACTATGAGGAGCCACTGGGGTCTTGGCTCCTCTTAATAAGACTTGTCTCTCCTGAAAACATTATTTGTGAAATTTCAGGGGGTCTCTAAAAGTGGACAATGTGTTATTTATATCATGTATTTATGTTCTTCTGCATCTTCATTAATGGATCATATTTAAAGAAAGATATCACTGATGTTTGATGCATCAGTAATTAATTTTAGTAAAGGAATGAGGTACTGGCTATCAACAAACTGTTCTTTGAAGTTAGACAACCTCAATTTGGATAAAGCTAAGCAAACATGAACATGATGAAGAAGGTTAAAGATGAAGCAATGCTGCCACTCTGTCCCATGTTTTTTAGTTTTTTGTTTGTTTGTTAGATGAGGCATCACTGTGACCACTGCAAACTGCTCAGAAAGCTTTTCGACATCACTCACAACATGATACCTTTAAGAGTATGTCCGCAAAAACATTTAACTGGCAAGCCATGGCCAAATTTACACACAATCTAACATTCATCTACAGAGAAACACATGATAATGTTAATTAATAAATGCTAATTTGGTGTAGATCTATTGTACATTACATACACTAAATATTAAAAGCTATTCAGCTATGAAAAGTACTATAGTACTTAAGTATTGTCTCGGTACGCTCAAGTTTTGTCAATATAATCCCTCAAGTAAAAAACCCATTCAACTTTTTCATTTGGGCTATTGTACGTATGTGGTGACGCCTTTACTCTGTGTATGACGTAAACAATCTGCGACACGAAGCGGAGATCGTAATGGCGGTGGTTCAACCGAAACTAGAGAAAGAGAGAGATGATTGCTCCTTGCTGCCGTTAGTTCATGATATTATCAAATGGTAAGATTGCTGGCAGTTGATTTTACATTACATGTTTATTCAAGACCTCGTGGCGCCCACTTTACTTGTTAATAAGCATTTGTTGTAGTTGCTAATCTTGTGTTAGCTAAAGCTAGCTCTGACGCTAGCGTCGGCTGTTACAGTAATTTCAAAATGTAGAATTACCTTAAATGTCCCGAATAACACCATACAAGACTAGTAATTAAGTTTTTTGTACTTCTAAGCATGGACAAGGACAGTCAGGATGTCCATCAAGAACTGGCCAAACTGAAGGCAAAGATCCAAGAGGCTCGGGAGCAGATCACCAACATGCCCGGGATAGATAGCAGTCCGCTGGAACAGCAGCAGCAGCTCGCCACGCTGCGGGACCAGGTCCGGACAAAGAACCAGCTGCTGCAGAAATACAAAAGTCTGTGCATGTTTGACGTGCCAAAAGCATCATGACACCGAGAACTGACTTACTATACTGGGCAGAGGAAGCTCAGTAACAGCAGAGCTGCAGGGAGGACTTTTTGTTTACATCCTAACTTATGGAGCTGATGAAGGTGGGGTTCTGGAGTATGGACATGGACTCACGTCCTGAGTGGGATCGCAGTGACAGACATCCTATTTTTGCCCTATGAGTATGTAGACTCGGTTATGTATATTTTATTAAATGTTATCCTGTCATTTTCTTACCATGTAATTATCCCCATTTTGTAATAAAAAAAATCACTGAAAAGTGAATTGACCTGAAGTGTTTTTTGAAAAGGCTGGTAGTGTACACACTGAAAGAGATCCTGGCCTGTAGCTTTAATGACATTTCTTTTGGACTCCATTACACTATCTGTATTCACAGTGATCATGTTGCTGCTTAGACGTGAAGTGAGGATTTAGAGTTATTAATCTACCAATTTATTGCCGGTACTGCCGTCCAGTATGTCATAGTTTGAACAGTTGATAAATGTGCAAGGATGAAGCAGTTTAGTAAGTATTCTGACAAATGAAACACATTTGGAAGCTGTGGTATTATATGTGCAGAACAGTGTACAATTCATGCAGGGCCTTTTTACTGTTTTCCATGTAAGGAAAAAGAAGAGGAAGACAAACTATGTATGTAACAATATGTTTTATTTAGTATTTTATGGAAAAGGTGACATGATGTACTGTAATAAATACACATTCAGAATCATTTTTGTTCATAAAGCATTCAAGTTCCACCGAGTTTAAAAAAATAGCAAAATGTAAACATTTGTCTTCTCTTGGTTAAGCTAATGTAGAGGCAGATTTTACAGCATTTTCAGAGCATCTACTGCATCACTATACAGGGATAGGCCGATCAGCTGAGCCATTCATCCCATGTGTCTTAGCACAGTTTGAATTACAGTCACTGTCTCCTCAGGTGTAGCAGGCCTGCAGTCATCTGAGCCCAGTGCGCAGGACTGTTGGACTCTGTTTCAACTCTGTCTCTCAGGAAATCTCTTGCATATTAGCAAATAATTTCTCAGCATATGATGCATCCTTTTTCTTTGGCCTGGCTGCCTCCTACAGCTTTCTCCTTAATGTACATCAAGTCACTGTGCACGCTGGGTCTCCGTGCAAAGGGCGCCACAATCCCATATGCATGGCCGTCTTTGCACTTCTTGGTTCTGAAAGACTTTCTGTGAAGAACCTCACAGTACTGCAGGGAAACTTTGCAGTGACGGTCGGGGCTCATTTCGTTGGGCAACTTGGCCATGGTGAAGAGAGTCTGAAACATCTGGTCAACGTTGGTGTTCTTCTTTGCTGAGATTTCAAAGTAAGCGCAGTGCTCGTCTCCGCCAACCAGCTGCTCGACCTCGTCCTCCTGCACCTCACGATAAAAGTCTCTGTCACACTTGTTGCCGCAGATGACCAGGGGGACATCTACGTTCTCTTTGGTTTTGTTTCGCAGGCAGGACTTTGTCTCGTAAATCTGGCGTTTCAGGCGCTGCACCTCCTGGAAAGAGTCTCTGTTATCCAGGCTAAATACCAGGATGAAGACATCACCTGAAAAACACAAGAGTAAATATGTTTAGTGCCAAATAATAACGCTTTCAAATAGTAAATACATCCTGCAGAGAGCAGCATAACAGCGACTTAAAGTGGTTTTAAAGCTTAACTCACCTGTAAGAATCGAAAGCCTCCTCATGGCTGGGAAGGGATGATTTCCAGATGTGTCCAAAATGTCCAGCTGGTAAACGTCTCCCCTGATGCTGTAGAATTTCCTATGAAAGTCCTCGATAGTCGGCGTGTACTGGTCATCAAATCTCTCGTTCAGAAACCGAGAGATGATGGCTGTTTTCCCAACTTTAGTGGAGCCCAGAATCACCATCCTGTGGCAATTCTTGGCCGGTATGTCGAACTCATTCTCGGAGGGTGACATTTTCTTAATCATAGTTGCAGCAGTTGCAGCCGATGAGCAATGGACCTGTGACAGTTAAATAGCTTCAGATCCTTTAAGAGATGAGAGGGGTCTAACCTCGCTCGCCTTTTGAAGCCAGATGAGACCAGGCAGGGAATTTATGCGAGATGTTTGCCGCGCCTCCCCAGTGCGTCATGCGTCACGCTCCAGCTTAGGGAGCTGGAGCAAGACCCGAAATTATAACGTTACTATGGCTGTACCTGTGCGTCAGACTTGTCCACTCCTCATCAACAGTAAAGGGGAACGACACGGGCTCGTTTTCAAATATAATGCTTAATTGTTTAATCGTTTTAGCATCATGTGTAATTGCTAATCAGCTTTTAATTAGCTACTTACAAAATGGCGATAATATAATTTGACAGTTTAATATGCTTAAACGACCTGTTGGCTCATTAGTATACCAGTATGTACAAAATGACTTGAATTATAAGCAGTATCACAAAACAAAAAGTTTCAGTGACAGATAAAATCATGCACGTATCTCACACATGCACATGCACAGACAGCCTTTGCTTGCTTAGTGTCCCAGCAGAAGTAACCAATTCAAAGAAAAGTCAGATTGCATGCACACACAGACTTCATTTGTTTCCTGAGTCACTAGTAATTAGTAAATAGACATCTCTCAGGAGGGAGCAGCTGGAGGTTAGGAAAACAGAGGGGGGCGCAGCTGTACGCACAAGCACACAAGGCATGTCAAAGGGAAGAAAGTGTCTTTTGCCCTTAGAATCTTTTTTGCTGACAATATGTTTTCCCATATGCCCGAGTTCATGAGTCAGCCTAAGATGCTTTACACACATAACAGAAGGTTCACATTATTTTATGGCTAATTTAATTGTTGTCTTCTTTTTGATCATTTCTATTTCTTGTGCATTAGGATGCAATTGTATTACTGTTTGGATGGTATTTGTACAGTCCGTTTACCATCTCGTCATCCATAATGGTTAATAATGTTATAATAAAATGTTTAATTAAAAATATGATCAAGAAATACAACTGAAATACAACAGAAACCATATAAACAAGCTTTGGAACATGCCAAAGAATGAAAACAATATATCACATCCATGTCCTTTAAAAAGTTTCAAGACGATTATAATGAATTAATCTTCTTCATTTTCTCTCGGCTTAACTGGTAAAATAAAAACTCATCATTTCTGCCAGTAGAGACAGGCAGCAACAACGAACAAGCATCACAAGGGAAAACTATGCTTGAAGAACAGCTGGGTGTAATCGGTGCCTGGAAGCCATCCATTCCAGTTTGTATTGACTTTCTCTTATGTGTTAATCAAAGTAACACAGAGGGGCTAAATATAGAGCCCACTGTTCGTGACTCAGACCCATTTCACCTATCTTCTCACCTGTGAATCAGTGCAGAGGGAGAACATTATTTCTGAAAGTAGATTCACGTTACTTGTGCTGTCAAGTGTCAGTGTCAGCATCCACCGTAATGTTTATGTCACTTCCAGTCGACCTGTTGTTTTATAACACACATTTGCTCTGTTTTGTTTGCTTGTTTGTTTGTTTTCTACATGTTTACATGTTAAAAGATGCAAAAAGTCATTAGGTAAATACAACCTAATGCAACAGACAATACCAATCAAGTCTTGGGGTTTTTTGAAGGAACATATAAATTACAAAACAGTAATAAAAGGTTAATAAAACTGTTTGAATAGTTCTTGCTTGGTTGATTTAGTACTTATTTTGACAGCAGTTGGGTGATTTAGACGTTTGATCTCCACTGGTTTGGAAATTTGAATCAGCATTAAGCTGAAGCAAAACAACAACAAGTCATCATTCATTGCTCTCTTTTTCTTTACTTTGATCTTTCTCTCTAGGCTTTTATTATACTTATAGCCATATTTAACACAATGCCTAAGATGGAGTTCTAAAGGACACAGAGTCATAGGTTTTGGTATTTATCTTAATTTTATGTGAAACCTAAAACTTGTCAGCATGGATAACCTTTTTAAGTCTTCTGTAGGACACCAAGGATGAAATCAGATAGGTGTACCTAAGCCTGGTTGTTCAAGTCTTGAGTAATCTGGGTGGAGTGAACTCACGCTACACCAACTATTGGTCAGTAATTTTTGGTCAGTAACTAAGCCAGTATGCTCTTGTGATGTGTATATTCAGTCACGTGCTTGGTGACTGTACAGCAAGGCTCCGTTGTTAACACTACTGCACAAAAACATGGTATTATCATCCATAGGGAAGCACATATCACTATTACTGTGCAGTTTAAGTAATTGTTGTAAATACTTCTAGTTAAGTAATTCCAAAGTACCTTCTATTATTATTACCTTCTATTATTTATTATATTGACAGTAGTAGTAAATAAGATCAGTTTTGCACATAGTAATAAAAATGTTTAGCTGCTTCAGTTTTCATGTTAATATTGATATTTGATAAATTATTCAGCTTCCTGGCAATAGCTAGAGCAGTTCATGTTAAGAACTTAGCCAACAGAAAGTCTGTATTTGTTTGGTCAGAGACAGACAAACATAAACATTTTTCTGTGCTAATTCTCTTGAACCTCTAGTACAAATACACAAAACCCTGGCTGCTCACCTCCGATCCAGCTTAGCTCAGGAGAATCAGATCAGTCCTAGGAAACACAAACAAACTGAACAGTATAATGTGTCTTTTAGGTGCCTCATCTTGTCCGTGTGCATCTTAACTCTTTCCTTTAGTCTTGATGTTTGTGTCCCAACCTGTTTGCAGCCTGTTCTGTTACATAGCTGGACCTAGACACATGTACTGTCCTGGCAACGTGGCCCTCAAGCAGTGTAAACACACCAGCTGCAGCCCACTCAGGCCATGGCCACTCATACACATTAGACTAATTTCCCTCTCAGCCATGTTTGCCTTCATCAATTAGTAAAGAGGACAGAAGAGATATAAAAAAGATGCTGCAGCCCTGTGTGCAGCAGCACTTTACAGCTGCACAAAACAAACTGCTGTGTTTTGATCTGGTGAACTGATTGAACTGGTGGCAATAAACACGCATGCTACTGTACATGTTGTTTCAGTTTTCAGAGTAGACAAGCAAAGTAACGTTTTATTGTGAAGGAACCAATCCTATAAAACAATAACCCAGCTGCAGCAGACAGTGGAGAATCAGTGTTTTTGTTGAAAGGACTACTAGAGATTGTTTTTATTGTGCTTTGTAGTTTAACCTGGTTTGCAGCGTCACTGATGAAACAATAAGTAGCTGAGGCACAAAACTAGGAGAAGAAACCCGGTGACTGACTAATTTCACAAACAGCAGTGATGAATTTGTGACACAGATGCTAAAAAGCAGCCAAACAACAACAGTTTGGGCATTGTGTCATCACCTCCATTCTGTGTGATGGCAGTTCGCACGTGAACATCCACGTGTGCGTAACATGCTTGACACATAATTCGTTAGCTAGAGGCATAATTAACAATCAGCTAGACAATATGTAAATGTGAGTCTGTGTGGCTGTGAGTGTGCTGGTGGAGACGTGGAGCCACTCCACTTTGATTTGTGTGCTGTAGGTCTCAATGGTTCTTTTTGACCCACATCACAGAAGTGTATCAGTAGTATTGTTCCTTTACAGCAAGGCTAAGAAAATCTACTGAGTCTAGCTGTATTATAAAATAATTTTCACAACATTTGAACAGATCATGTGCCTGTGGGCCAGCAAAGACTGCTCCACAATACAGTGATGGCAAATTGTTTTCTTCTTATTTCAGTGATTCACAATGTTTTATACACAATACTTTTAATCAGACTTGGTGAAATCCATCCATTAACCCATACTCTTTTCCACTCTGGTGGAACTCGGGCTGGTGAAATATTGGTAGTTAATTGTTATTTTATTTATAATTTTATTTATGTTTCTGTTCTGTATATGTCTGTATATTTCTTCTGTTTTTAGTTCTAAATTTTTTGCTCTGTGTATTTGGCAAAAAATGGCCATATCTCTTAACCTATTTGCACAAAATCACAAAATTGTATGATGAACACAAACACAAATCAACTGCAAGCAAAAGGCAGCACGTGACAGCATACTGTTACACTTTGTCTATACATAGCAAAAACTTTCAAAGTTAAACATTTCACAGTTGATTTTAACTCCCAAAGACTAATTTCAACACATTTAGTTATCTGGCAGTGTTGAATAAGGAACCAACATAATTGTTTGTTAAGCTCCTAAGAGATGTAATTTACTAAAACTGATTTGAAATAATTTATAATTGATGCCATGATTTCAGTAGTAGTGTATTCAATTGACAATGGAAATTATGCTTTACAAACCCTTTCTGGGTGCCAGACCTGAATAGGGCAACACTGCTGTGTTTATACATACTTTTGCTTCACATGCGTGATAGGATAGTTAAGCTGACAGACTGTACGTTTTAAATCGTAATAGTGTTAATCTCATTGCACTGTGTAGCTGTTATCAGTACTGCCATGCATCTGACAGGTTGTGCATGGAGTTGTGCATAGTTCATCCTTGCACAAAAGTCCTTGAAAAAGGTTGTATTTCTGTCAAGATAGTATCATAGTGGCAGTCCTTGTGTACAAAATAATCCAGGCCAAGAACCAGACATAGATTCAAATTCAAATAAATTTCATATATTTTATTTTTTACATTTTATTTTATGTTTTATGCACATCCAAGTAGTCTAGCTAATATGTAGGCAAATACACAAACTACAAATGATTCAGCACAGGCATGGGTCCCAGAACAACCCCTTCAGTTATGTTACATCAGTTATGTTAGGTTAATGGTAGGCTTTGTGGGCGCTTTTTTTTCTCATATTATTTTTAAAATATGAAATCTGGATATTTGTGCAGCCTTGAAGATTTCTACTACTTAAGGTCTACATACTTGCAATGTATAGTATATGACCTTCTTTCATATTCACTATAAAGACAAGGTAAACTGTGTCAAAGAGTAAATCAATTATATGGATTTATTTTTATCTCCATAACATTCAAAATCTCTGACCTCACAGAATGAGCTTATACAACTTCAATAAATGTTTGTGTTCTTGCAATTTGTTTACTTACCCAAGTTTGCTTGCAAATAACTAGTAAATAACATAAAAAGGCAATAAAACAACTTTATCATCCTGGTTTAAATCAGAATTGAGATCATATGAACTAAGAAAAGGTCAATCTAATTTCAGGTTTTTATGTTCCATAGATGAATAACGTGTTTAAACTACTTTTCCTCTCTAGAGCTTCACAGTTGTTCAGCTGAATTCAGTGAGATACGATCTGCTGTTGTAGAGAGTCTTGATGAATTTGGCTGTTCTGCAGAGAGGCCACCTGATTCTGTATGTGGAGGGAAGGAGGGGTCGTGGTGTGTTTACATGGCGTGAGACTTTGGGCTGTTGCGTGTCAGGCTGGGCCATCTTGCAGCGATACTGTTGAATGAAACATGACTCTCTGGTTTCCAGTACAAAGGCTTCAGGTTTCTGAACCAATCAGAGTCCTGGCCTCAATCCAGGTTTAGTTTACTGACCACCTGTATGTTTTGATTAACCAACAATCTGTCAACTGTGTTATTGTCTGTGACATGCAACCTGATGTTATACTCCCCACATAATGTACAAATGAGGATGTATGTATGACCCAAAACATCATTTTGAGATGACACATGATTTTAGGATTTTATGTTTCTGACCCAATTAATGAGTGTGAAGGGTTACATTTTCATCTTACTCTAAAGAAAACAAAATCAGAAATTTGTCATGTTTGATCCATAGATGCAATTTTACCTGTCTGCCAGATGATGATGGAATTCTGAGGTTGAATGTTCAGAAGTGTATTTTCAGATATAATAATAATAATAATATTTCTTTGGCTGATAACCTCACATACACTGAACAGATGCTGCTTCTCCCTGTCTGACCTGGAATTCTTCTGCCCAGGTGGTTATTTCCATAATGGATTGAAAAGCAGTGAATGTACCAACAAACTGTAGATCTCATTATGTGGATTTGTAAACCTAGAGACCTTAGTCACGGTGTTGTAAGAGTCAGTCAGATCAACACAGTGTATATGTTTGCATCTAGAAACAACCTTAAGGGCAACTTCTAACACTATGCAAACACAGCAACAAATTGCATTTATCTGTATGTGCAAGCCAACTCTAAAGCAGCTCTAATCTATATTCTAGTTAACAAAAACTCTAATGAGGTTGTGAAAGAGATCCTTTAGAGTAATGAACCCACACCGAATTGTCTGCAGGTCTCCTGAGTCATATGGAGAATTTCAGTATGTTTCACACTAATGTATTGCACATGTATTGTTTTGGTTTAGTCTTACCGATCTTCACTTTTGCTACAGCAGGAAGCTGTTATCAGAAACATAAATAAATAAGAAATGCACTTCGCACTAGCTTCTTAGCACCAAACTAACTGGTTTACAGTGGAGCATGTAAAAGGAGAAAGCCCCAGAAATGTGTTTGTCATGTTGTAGTAATATAAGATTTGGTGCTTTAGGGCCAGTGCTGCCTCATATTGATGACATCAAATGGAAAAGTTATGTGGTAAAGCTGTATGTAGTATGGTTAGAAAGCAGAGTAAGTAGTATAGCTAAATGGTAGCAGCATTGTACAGCTACCTTATGAGAAAAGCACTTAATTATTTGCTGTTCATTCACATACCTACAACTGTGCGGTGTGCATTACAGTGCAAGGTGATGGTGTGGGGATCAGTGTCTTGTGGTCTTGTGGGACCACTAGGAACCAGGGATCTAATCACTCTACCTCCTCAATCACAGCTGCCTACGATAACACATTTTATTTAAAGTTGCTGATAACTGTCATAAATACCAGTCATATCTCCTCAAAGAGGTGATGAATAACTAAGTACATTTACGCAAATACTGTACTTAAGTACAATTCTTAGGTACTTGTACTTGGAGCATTTTCATTTCATGTTACTTTTATTTCTGTTCCATTACATTTATTTTCCACCAATAGTTACTGGTTGCTTTTTGCAGGTTTAGATTCTTATAAAACATTATAAACTATTGTATTGCTAATGTATCATTTATGGATTATCACCCTGTCACCACATAAGGTTATTAAAATCAGTCCCACTTGTTTTTCCTCCACATTCTGTAGGTAATAAGACATTTTTATCACCATTTTCACATCTGAGAATTTATCAAACTAATCTGGACTAGAATTCTACATTTGTTTTATCAATACCATCAAATTCTACAATGTTTTAAATTCTTTGTTTTTTAATTTATTACTTTTACTTATGGACGTTTAGTAAAATTTAGATCATGCACTTAAGTACTTAGTAGAAAAATTACATACTTCCGCTTGTAGTAAAGTATTTCCCAGGCACATACTTGCACTTTTACTTTAGTAATGAGTTTGTGTATAGTACTTTATATACCTCTGCCTCCTCATAGACAGTGGTAGATGTGTGTTTGCTTACAAACTGAACCTGTTTCTGAACTGGTTATGTGTCAAAGCTTGTTCCCTTATCAGAATGTGTTTTCCTTTACATACATACATACATGGTTTTATGAACTGTAATCACAAACATTCACTCATTACATTGTAACTGAGTAGTTACTGTCTTTGTCTATCAAATATTACATACTCATGTCATAGTTATACCAACCTGTAGGTGACTTGATGTTGGGTATGTTCAAGCTAAAGCAAAGCTAGATGCTTTCCAAAAATTTGATGTTGAAGGAACTGCACGTCGGTTGCTGTAAACTACTGTTTGCTTAAGACTGATAGACCCAAGTCTGGGACCACTGGTAAGTTTTGGAATATCATTTAATAGAATAAACATTGAAGGGAAATGGGAAAAGGTGGGAAATAGGGAAATGGTGATTCGGGAAGACTATGGAGTTTAGGTTTTTCCATCAAGACTTGAAGGAAAAATTACACAGTTGCTAGATAGGTTGGTGGTGCAGCAACTGAGCCGAGAGGTTTGATTGAAGGGGAGACTTGATATGCAGAAAAAGGCATGGATTCGCATTTTCACCATGGTTGTGACAGTTTAGCTTGTGGACCCAGAAAAGCAGTTAGTCACAAAGGTAAGTTTTTATACAAATGAAAAAAGTTGAGTAAGCAGGTGAGTATGGCAGGTAAGGCAGATTGCTTCGAGTGGAGCTCTGGACTAGAGAGGCAGGTGAGGGGACAAAATGGCAGAGTGCACAAGATAGCAGCTTCCTTGTGTCTGATTAACAATCCAAATAATGATCAGGGCAGAAACAAGGCAGGGTTAGAGTCCGGTCCAAGGTCAGAAGCCAGGTTATCAGATTTAGATTAAACATTACATCCAAAATCTAAAGATAAGGTCCTGTAAATAGGTAAACAGGTTGGATCTATCAGATTTAGCAGACTTACAGTACCAATAGGGGCAAGACAGCTTCAGGTCAGACAGAGTAGGTATAGGGAAATCAGGCAGAAGAACAGATGGCTAGAGGGTTGCACACTGAAGACAGGTAAGCAGATCAGATCAGCACCATAATAAAACCTCTCCGCCCAACAACCGTGACAATCACCATACACTGTTCAAAATCCATAGTCCCAATTTAAATCCTCAATATTAATCAAGCCAATCATACAAATCCAATCTACTATCAAGATTTAAACAATCCAAATTTTAATGTAAAGTAATTTTGAAATCAAAACAACGTTGAGCTGGAGGAGGTAGATTCAGGTGGGTCACCAAACATAATACCAGAACAGGTATCAGACTGGAAAGTACTGTAAGAGAAGCAATGACAATCTGCCAAAGTGTGGAAGCAAACAGACTGTTTAAATAGTCACAGGTACAGGTACAGTTGAACAGTATGGTGATTAATTGGGAGAAAGATTGCAAAGGGTGGAAACAGTGAACAAAGATAAATGGGCAGCTGTTGGTAATATGCCCATATGTGGAATTCAAGACTGGATCTTGACAGTTTTGTTGTTTATCTTTCCACTGTTTCACTTTGTGTCCAGGATTGGAATTTCATTAAGTTAATATGTTGCCATGCAGAGTTGTATGGGATGTTGTGATTACGCAAATTAACAATACAATGAAATAAGACTGTTTAAGTAATTCAGGAGTGTTGCTGTACTGTCTATCAAGCCTGTAGATGTAGATGTCACATAAGGTTACTTGTTTCCTTGTGACTCTGCAAAGACAAAGACAAAATAGCTCAGTGAAAAGCACTTTTGGAAAATTGGACACAGGTGCTTCACTGTTTCCATGAGGCATTCTGCAGACTTGTCAGCTCTATACCTGTGTTGCTTCACCAAGCAGTGTAGTTGGTAAATGTGACTACCTCTGAGTGATCTTATAAATGCTTAACCTTAGACGTCAGTGAGCTGCTGCCCTTTGCAGCACTGTTTATGTAACTCTAATGGCTACACGCAGAGACAAAAAAGAGACAGGGAAGAAAGGAAAAGAAAGTCTTTGGCAAGGATCATTTTAATTCCACCTCTCTATCTCTCACACACACCTTTAAGACCAAATAACACCAAACGAACCACTGTCAATGCTGTTATGTCAACGTTTAAACTCTTCCAATTATTATTATGAACACAACAGTAAATATTACATAAACTATCCAACAGCTACCTCACAAAAATATGAAACATCTAAGATAACTGGGCTGTGTATAAAATTGCATCAAATTTAAAACGTACAAGTCAAGAGTTAAATATTGTTAAGCAACATACAGCCCACATGGAATTTGTATAAAGGAATCTCAGTATAAAATAAAATATCAGCAAAGATACCTAGGCTTTGCTAAAGTTGGATCAGTTGATAGCAGGTCTCCAAAGGCTCGACATAAGGCCTTCATCACACAGTCCATCACTGTTTAATGCACACCTTGCTGTGATTAATCTAACTCTCACTGCATCCATTATAACATTCTTATCAATATACTGAATATACAAAAAGAAACATCATGATGAGATAGATAACCCTGTTGAGAATAAGGAATATTAACAATCCTGACTTAACATGGTATAGCTTCAATTTTAAATGAGTCTTTTAGCAATACTAAAAATATCAGATGCAAAAGTCACATCAGGGCTTCGCCTTAACTTGTCACTGTGCTGTAAAAATATCTATCTGCGCTTTAAACAATATGCCTTTTTAATTGTGTTTAAACAGATTACTCAGCTTAAAAGAATAATGAAAAGAACTCTTAATATTTTAGTTCATTTGTAAAATTTAAAATCATCAAATTTGGAGGTGTATTGACTGGAGAGCAACAACATGGTGTTTGAGTTGATAATCTTTGTTGAGTCAACATGTCTCCAGGTGCTGCTACTCAGATCAGCAAATCAGGATTTCATAACACAAGATAGGCCACATCACATACATGGCCTGTACTTCCCATTTTCTCTGTTTTTGTTTACATCTACGCTGTGTAACCAGTGTCCAGTCTGACTCAGTATGATGCCAATCTCACCAACTACTGAGAGGGTTAGTGCCCAGTAGCTAGCGCGGACATTCCTACTGTTCGGCTAATAAGGCATATATGCACGTTCTTTTCATATAATTACACAGGGACCATGCACAGGCATGCTCACTACACCGGTACAGTGGGCTTCAAGTTGGACACATGATTCAGCCTTCCTAGTTATCTATGATATCTATGTGTTTTTGTCCCTGTTTTGATCCATTGTGACAATTCTTGTGTTTGATCAGAGACTTTGTAAACAGGATGCTATCACATGGATCACAAGGCAGACATTAATGTGACTAGAAACATACATAAGTACACAACACACAGAAATTCAAACAATCAAAGACTGGCATTTATTTTCTCAAGAATTTCTATTTTTATTTATTTTTTTATTATTTATATTTAGCAGATACACTAGTTTCATTTCATTTAGCTTGAAATGCTAACTTATATCAGCTGTATATACAGTACTAGGAAAGAACAAATACAATGTTACAACAGTGAAACATGTCAGAGTCCACACATAGCCCAAACAAAATCCCTTGAATAAATGACAGAATACCTTTTAAAACTGCAGAACAACAAGTTGCCTGTGAAGAGGTGAACTCTAAAGCCACAGTTTCAAGGTTACAATAAAAACAACATTCTCCACCTCCTCTCCTTTAACAAATACCAAGAAACATCCTGAGACTGTCATTTCACTCCATTATGATTTATCGATTTTGGTTAAATGACAACTCTGTAAAAAATGCATCATGGAAACTGCCTGAAAAGCTGCTCATAAAGTTCAAATAATCATAGGGGATTGTGTAAGCTACAGGATATTAGTTTGACTTCTTAAGCCCCTTCAGGGGGTTTCGACCTGAATGGACCAAAATTAAGCTGATGGAGTCTTTAAAAAACCTATGTAGTCGTAATTCTACTTTTAATACTGCATGCCCCAATATCTATGTGATCAGCACAACCTGTTGAATGTAATGAAAATACTCTCTATTAATAGATCTAGTATTAAAATGTACAAATTATTGAGGTCACCCAGTATTGGTAACAGAGGCTTTTAGGGTTTCTTCGTATTTCATTCATTTTAACAGAGTATGTGGATAGCTATTGTACTGAGATCACAACCACTGAAGGTATCATCTATCCATTTTCACAATCACTTGGAGTCACTGGACAATAGGTACAGGTAGGGTACACCCTGGACAGACAACAACTCACACTCTCTTCACACCTTTGGCCAATTTAGAGTCACCAGTTAACCTAACTGCATGTCTTTGGACAGTGGGAAGAAGCCAGACTACCAGGAGGAAACACTCGCAGGCACGGGGAAACCATGCAAACTCAAACCCTGAACCACTGAACGTTTGTTCAGCCATATTATTCAACATGCAAGGGTGTAAATAGCATTATTATTTGATTATTATTACTTGTTTATTATTTTACCTCTCAATGCTTTTCAATTCAATTCAATTCAACTTTATTTATATAGCACCAAATCACAACAAAAGTCATCTCAAGGCACTTTACAATGTAAGGTTTAAGACCTTACAATACAACTAAATAATAAGGAAAACCCAACAAATCCCCCTTTGAGCAGCACTAGGCAACAGTGGAGAGGAAAAACTCCCTTTTTAAGAAAGGAAGAAACCTCCAGCAGAACCAGGCTCAAGGTGGGCGGTCATCTGCCTCAGCTGGTTGGGGTGAGTGGAAAGAAAGAGAAAGAGATAAGAACAGCAGGTCACACAACCAATAACAACAGCATGCAACAGGCAGGTAACACAACTGAATGTGTATTTAATGGCAGTAATAGTCTAAAAGCACTACGAACTGTTTGAGCTCTGTAATATGCAGCAACTCCAAACGTTTACTGCACGTGTCATTACCATCAAGAAGTATAAAATGCAGTTTATAGTGTATGGATCTTAACCTAAAGTTTATCCTTTCAAATAACCTAGTATGGTAGTTTTTGTTTTATTTGTTGTTGGATTCAATTATAATCAATTTGAGAAATTGTTCTGGGACATTCCCACACCTCACAGATGATCCCAGTACATTTTTGGTAATAAAATTTTACCCTGGAATTTTGGTAAATCAGTATTATTTTTTTATATATTATTTTATATATTATTTGTGATAGTAAAATAAAGCACAGTTCATTAGCAATGTGAAAAATGTTTATATATTTTTTGGTTGTGTTTGGAGATTAAAATTTCCTTGGTAGAACTTGGACATAGTTCATAATTTTAGTATTTTCTAAAATCATGTTCAATGTTTTCAGTCCAGTGTATTTAGGTACTATAGCAGCAAATCACAACAAAATTATCTTAAGGCACTAAAGAGAATGAGAGAGAGAATTACACAGAAAACCCAACACACCTCTGAGCAGCACTAGGTGACAGTGAAGAGGAAAGAAGAGTAATCAGGTCGAGCTGAACTCAATGTGTCTGCACGATGGTGTTTCACAGTGTTTCAGCACAAAACAGAACGAGATGTGAGTGATTTTGCATTTTTGAAATTGTTACACAAACTTTTGTAAATACTCAGAAGGATACTGGATTTCATTTCACACACAACCTCAGCTTCCCTGAACACACTCTTTAACAAGCGAAACACAGTGATGAATCATAATGTGAGAAATTACATTACACTATCTACACTGAACTGTATAACTATTAGAAAACTGTTCTGGAAAAAAATAGGAAAACCATTTCTACTAGTCATAGTTAAATGATCTGTGAGCTCTGCAGCAGCTCCATCACTTCTCACACGCAGCGCTGGATCTGCGGCTCTTGAAGAAAAGATGGAGGTCAGCTCCTGCACTGTTAGCTCAGAGTAGGTGAACTACTCAGAGATAGATGCTCGCACTCGTTCATGTTATGTATGTGACCCTGAGATACTGTCTTATGATATAGGACATAAATATCTTTGTGTCAGTAAACCATGAAATATTTTAGGGAAAGATAAAATGTAGTTGAAATATAATTACTAACCACCTATGATGCATCTGGTGTACTAAAATTTTGCCACAGTTTCCCACATTGCAGGAGGAAACATCCACGTCCAGCCAGCCTCCAAATGTGTCAAACCGCTGTTTGTGACTCAATTTAAGGTCTTTTCAGAAACCAAACCGCTGCTCTTCCATTAATTGGCCACAAAGGATTAAGGGCTCAGTCTAATGTGACCGCACAGATTAATCCCTCCACATAATGAAGATGTACTCTGTGACACATTCAAAACAACACTCACCTCACATGAAGCTTAGCTTGACACAAATAAAAAATGGAACTATTATTTACAACTAGTCAAGGCCATTCCCACGTTTTAAAACGTGTCAGAATTACATTTTGACACACAAAAGTCCAGTTGAAGAACGTTGTGTGATTCAGTTGAAAGCTAAGGAAAAAGGTTAGTAAGTGACTTTATGGTCAAATATGCTCCAGCGTTCCATCTTATAGAGAATTCAATAAATAGTCAGTTCAGTCCATTCATTTAAATGATAAAGCAGTATCATTTCTCCTTATCACACTTTAACAGGCTACCAGGACTAAAAGGCTACGTTTTGACTTTCTATCTCGTAATTTTCACTTTCTGTGTCACAATTCTGAGTGATCTCAGGATTGAAATGTATTCTTTGGTCATCACCACCTCTTTTGTATTATATGATTTAGATCTGTTTTGCAAGATTCTGAAATTTAAAACAAATTTAAAACAGTCAGCTGTAACTAAATGTCAGCTGCAGACTGCATTTACAACCAGCTCATGGTGCTCTAGCTACAGCAGATAAGATCTGCCAGCAACAGTCTGTCAGAACAGTTATTAGAATTTTCTACTGTGATGCAGAATGATTGTTATAACAATCCTTTTCTGCAACATTATCTGCATATTTTGGTCACTTCATTGCATTATCAGAAAATCCTAAACATAAAATGAGATAACAGTGACGCTGTAGACACACAATAGTAAAAACATATAGCCATCTTGAAATATCAAACAAAACATAAAACAAAACGACACTAATGATGAATGGAACCATTTGTCTTTTACTATGAAATAAATGTTGCAAAACTGATTAGGAGCTTATCACTGTACACTGCACATGCATGTAATATCTGGTAGCTAATGGGTTTGAGTTAAACTGTTTACTTGTTTTTTACTGTGTTGTTTGCTGTTTCGACTGGACAGGTAGTCAAAGTGAGTTTTGTAGAGTTCTTCCATTTGCTGGAAACATGTCTTAAGAACAGAAAGCAAAAATAATAAGCTCAAAGACACTAAATTGCTCCAAAGAGCTGATGGGAACTGCACAGCTGGGTGATAATTGTGTGTTCATCACTGCAAGTGACATGTTTCACATTAGATGCAGCCACGCAGTCTCAGCAGAAGGCTAAGATGATGAATGAAATATTGAATCCAAAAACCCGATAGGACCTTCAGAACAACTCCTTCCTAAAATGTGTGTTTGTGCGACGTGCTGGAGGTCAGACATGAGCAAGAACATGGTGGAGGCCTGAGCAGGGAGAGTCGACAGAGAAATCTCCACCTTGTCTGTGACGTACTGCGGCCACTTGGTGCTCAACATTGGCCAAGAGGAGAGAAATGACCAATCAGTGATTAGAAATGAAGCAGCGTGGAGAATGAGGAAGGGGGAGGGGGTCAACACTGTATCCGGCTAATAAGAAAAGAGCCTCCTCCACCATTTTGTCTGCGGAAGGAACAAGTAGGCCTAGAACAGACGGAGAAAGAAACGTGGTGGCGTGCATTAGCCAGACCCGCTTTCCCACCTCCTGCCAATTACACATAGAGAAAAGACCAGACTTCCCCCATTGTAAATCTGACATTGTCCCCACCCCCACTCTTTCAACCAGCACCAAGAAAAGAATGAATTCGAAGCGATATTGTCAATTACACCACTTTGAAGTTAATCACGTTTTCAGCTGGACAGTCAGAGAGGTGTGTGAGACGTGCAGCCTACAGCACTGATGACACGCAGGGATGGAAGTGGAATTCAAATCCAACGCTCCATCTACAACAGCAGTTAAATGTGAGAACATCAGTTTATGTTTGACACATGACAAATTCACAACTTGAAATGAGCCCAGAGCCCTAACGCAGGTTTTAGTTCCAGTTTGTAGACGGTGAAAGAAAGAAAGAAATTTTACAGTTTCATACACATTTTATTAATGTTTGTCAGTTAACTGAGGTGAAACATTTCATATTTAGTACTAATATTCATGTTGCTCTATCATACGCAACTGTTTTACATTTTCATCTTTGCTT
This sequence comes from Helostoma temminkii, assembly GCA_900302695.1. Classification (NCBI taxonomy): domain Eukaryota; kingdom Metazoa; phylum Chordata; class Actinopteri; order Anabantiformes; family Helostomatidae; genus Helostoma; species Helostoma temminkii. The sequence goes on along the minus strand of OMLM01014929.1, from coordinate 10,128 downwards.
TATTATTAAGATTTTTCTCAGTTTAGGGATTTGAAAAAATTTACTTCTACTTCTACTACAGCTTTTAGTTCTAAACAAGACATTTCTATGAAAACATTTGAGTATTAGCTGGAAATTACAGCCGTGTTTCCAAATATAGCAATGACACTGTGTGGACCACGAGCAAGAACTTTTAATTTATTGTTATGGAGTCTGGTGCATGTCTGCCAAGCTGACGTCTGTCTAGATGAAAACCATACACACATAAAACGGTGCATAATATTTAATATAAAGCTGTTTGCAGTAAGAAGTTGACACTGCTAAAATCCTGATTTTTTGTTGCGTGAACAAAATATTTTCTGTTGTTGTCAGTAATCCCATAAGTGTATTATATGAAACTGTATATAAACATACAGATGAAGAATAAAATGAAATATTTTAGCAACATACTGTTTGTCTTCCTCTCGGGGATCACCAAATGGAAGTCATATTTCCCAGTCCAGCACTGGTGTCAGACTGCAGCTGAAACCTCCTCCTGCTCCAACCACGTGACGGTGGGAGTGTGTGGAGGTTCAATTCCCTTCCAGCACTTCTCAATTCTGCAGCTATAAAAAAAATCTAACTTTTTGATTGCAGCAGATATTTGCAGACGTGCTGCACGGGTCTGGCACAGCGAGGACTGACGTTCCCTCGGTGGAGAAGAGACTGAAGGAGCACAGAGGTCAGGCCAAGCTGAGAGTAAAGCAGGAGGTAAGAACAGAGCCCAAACCACAGATTAGGGCGTTTTTCTTTGTTTTGCCTGTGACTAAAATGGTTCATTTCCATATAGAGTCTGGTGCATGTCTGCCAGCCTCCAGTCTGTCAAAAGACACACACTAGTTCACATTCACATTTCTGAGCTTTTGTGGTACAGTGTAACAGTCACATCTGCAGGTTTCACCTACATTCAGTCCAGCTTGATGTGTAGAACGCATGTGAAAGATTTAACATAAAGGCCTGTTGGCACTTCAGTCTGTTTTTACCTCTGACAGTATAAGAGCAGCATGAAGTGAGGCCCATGAGTCTGCCTATGTTCAGCCACACCACAGAGCAGTGAAGGCTTTGCAGAGTTTGCCTTGACGGTACAGCTAATAATTGGAATAATAATTAATAGATCTGATCATAGATCAAAAAATATAACATTTATAAATATTAAATAAAAAAATGACTTAATAGCTGTGGTGGGAGCAAATGAAGCAGAGTTTGTGATGTTTGGAGTGTAAGTGTGTGTGTGTGTGTGTGTGTGTGTGTGTGTGTGTGTGTGTGTGTTGTGTGTG
>OMLM01014928.1:26263-53189 GCA_900302695.1 Helostoma temminkii | reverse complement strand
AAGGAGTTTTAGCCTATTATAGGCCGATATCCAATTTACCCTTTATCTCTAAAATCCTCAAAAAAGTAGTTGCTAAGCAATTATGTGACCACCTGCTCAGGAATAACCTGTATAAAGATTTCCAGTCAGGATTAAGAGCACATCATAGGACAGAAACAGCTCTGGTGAAAGTCACTAATGATCTTCTATTAGCTTCAGACAACAGATTTCTCTTTATATTTGTCTTGTTAGATCTCACTGCTGCTTTTGCCACTATAGTTCACTGCATTTTATTACTGTGACTGGATCATGTCATCGGGATTAAAGAAACACCACTAGGCTGGTTGAAATTTTGTCTTCCAGATAGGCTTTGTTCATGTTAATGATAAGTTTTCCTAGTACACAAATGTTAGTTAGGGTGCCGTGCTTGGACAGATGCATTTCATTTTATATGTGTCTCCCTTATTAATATATTCCCTTTGCTATGCAGATGACACTCAGCTATATTTAGCCACAAAACCAAATGAAGCTAATCAATTAGTCAAACTTCAACAATGTTTAAAGACATAAAGGCCTGGATGTCGTGCAACTTTCTACTTCTTAATTCAGGCAAGACAGACTTAATTGGGCCCAAACATTTCAGAGATATGATCTCTAATCATGTAGTCACTCTAGATCAATGGTTCCCAACTGGTCTGGCTTCAGGACCTACCATCACCCCTATATCAGTTGGTGTTTTCATGCAAAATACATAAAATAAAAAAGTGCAAGAAGTTAATGTAGCTTTAGCTGAGAATACTGGCTCATTGATTCTGTGACAACCAACACTGCACTATAGAAAAAATTCAGAAAAAGCCCATGACCCACTGAAAACGGGTCCGACCCACCAGCTGAGAATCACTGCTCTAGATGACATAGCACTGGCTCCTACTGCCAGGAAGCTTTTACGAGCTTGGGAGCAAACAAATCCTCTGAGAGAGAAGTGCTTTCAGATGAACGACCACCGGACATGTTTGACGTGCTGTGCTGCATGAAGGACGGCAAGGCATGGAAACGGGGAGCGGAAGGAGGTCAGGAATCACGCCAGCTTTTTATACAACCATCCATTTCAAGTCATTTATTAAGATCAAGATGTTATACTAGAGAAAAGAACACTGTGCATTCGCAGTAGGCTTCTGCATAGCAACATTATTATTATCACATGATAAACTCTTTGAAACTGCTGATGTGACTCAGGAAAACATGTGCGTCCTCTCAACTAAATGCCTGGTCTTTTCCTGGTGGGACATTTTGACTAGGAGAGCCAGGACCGACCCTAACAAAGTGTAGAAGCTGGCCTGTCATCGCAGCAGATGGGGAGAGAGAGAGCGAGAGACCCACAGTGACCAGAACAGGACTGCAGCACTCCACAATGCTGACCTATATTACACACCCTCCATGTGCCCTACATGTGGCAGGAGGATTTTCGACTGGTCTTTGGATGACAGATTGACCGGGGCTTCTAACTTGAAAGCAATTAAGTCACTAAGCCAGAGAGAATATTCTACAGGCCTGTGCTGCACTGGAACAGCAATATATTTTTATCTTTTCCTTTATTGCTCATTTCCATTTATTCTGGGTGAGATAAACACATATAGACACGCAAAAGCTACACAGTAACCATGTATGTATTATATTCTGTAACTGAAATGAGCATTAGAATTGTGGTGAACAGAATAAATAGAAAAATATTACAACAAAAACACGATGGGTTTGGATAATAATTGATAGTCATGGTCAACAAAAACTTTCTGAACTACAAAGTACATAAAAAAACCTGGGAATGATGGTATTTGACTAGTAACTCTCGTTCCTTGGTGTCAAAATCTGCGTTGTTTCAGCTGGAAACAAAGAACCTTCTGATCTGACTCAGAACAACAAAACAACTGAAACTGGGTTTAAAAACAGTAAAGCGACTCAAACACAATAACCTTAAGAGCCACTGTTTTTGCATTTGTAATTCATTGTGATCTGTAAAAGTTGCTCTCACTGGATGTGACACAGTATAGGGCCTACAGCTGGAGAACCTTATCTCTGTGTACTAATTTGGAAGAACTGATTATAACTTGGTTAATGTGCACTTTGCATGAGGTCAGCACACTGACAACGTGTTCTGGCAACAGATACAAGGTTATTTTCTAACTGTGTTCAGCCCTGAACTACTGACTTCACATCTATCTGGTTGTGATCCTCCCTGTTTACTCATGAGTATTTTTTATCTTGAAACTTTACAGTTGTAAATAATTTTGTGCTTTAGATGTTTTTTTGTTGTGTGCTCTGTGCTTCATTATGTGATCTAGAATAGCACCCTTTTGGGTGGCAGCCAGTTACATCAGCTCCTCTCTTTGTGTGTTGTTTTTGTTAGTTTTGTTGGCTCATCTTCCTCCCTACTGGCTTTTAGCCATGCCAAACACAGGCCTGGTACCAGAAGAGAGACACTAAAATCCACCAGAAATCCACCAGGAGCTTAGGAGGAGGAGGTGCACAGCTGACAAGAAGGGCTGGGAAAACTGGGTGAGACAATGTCTCTCTAGTAAAATGGATGAGTCATCTTCACTGATCAGGGACCAGATTAAGACATGGGTGAAGGAACTCAGTCCTGAATCAGGTAAATGGATGGTTTTCAGCTGATCAGGGCGAACAGGTAAACAAGGCCCTGCTGTCACTGGACGGTCTCCATGTTCAGACTCATGTGACCTGGATAACTACAGACTGACCTGCCATTTTTTCAGCTTAAAGCCACCTGTCAGTTTAATGCTGTAAAACCAAGATACAGGGATACAGAGTCATTTTAAACTCTGCTGCTGTAGCAAGTGAATTTCCCCTTTGGGGATCAATAAAGTGCTATCTCATCTAATCTAATCTAATCAACTAATTGTCTGGTTATTGTAATCAGTTGTTCCAGTCACAACCGGTATCTTTTAAACCTTTAAACAACAATATTGGACAATATTTTAATAACTGTAAGCCGTTTATTCATGAGATGGCAGGCCACAGCTGGCCCATGGATGCCAGTCCAGTTGAGAATGAAAAAGGTAAAACATTACATAAGTAACTGACTCAAATTTTGGACCACACCTGTAGCAGAAATGCCACAGACAGACTGCAGGGAGGGAACCTCGGTCCAGATTATGACATGAGACGCCACACTGTCAACAAACTGCTTAGACAAGTTCTGGGAAGCGAAGTCAGCATCTTCCCAGCTGCTGCCGCAATACAATCCCATTAAAGTGAGTTAAACACAGCCAAGGTTCTCCTGGAGGCAACGCACAGCAAAGTAGGACTCATATATATAGGCATGTGTAATATATATATATATATATGTATATATAAACAACACGATCATCAGTGTGAAAATCTACACCAGCAGCATCCAAATGAAGGCAGACTGTGTCTGTGCTGTCCAGCATTGCTCACTTTGCCCTGACAGAGTTCACACAGATTACTGTATCGCTGAGTACTTATGTTTTACAGTGTTTTTCTGCAGTATCATTATAATAACATCATATAATGCATGCAATCTCTTGGAGCAGTCCCTCTGAATCACTCTTTTTATGAGTAACACAGTGACATTATTCAGCAAACAAAGCTTTATTTGCTGTACCACACTGGTTGAGCACAGACAAAGGTCATATTAAAAACTTCAGGAAGTGGAAGTTTGTAGATTAACTTAAAAATCTGAATATCACCAGCATGCCTAAGCAAATATCCTATTTAAGTGGCTGCAACATTACTGCGTTTTATACATCTATCAGCACTTAAAAATGCTTTATGTAACAGGACAAAAGAAATGAAGAGGTTCAAGCTTAGTTTGTAAAAGGTGTCTTCTAAGGGAATCAAATGAGCAGAGATATAAACACAAGGCTTGAGATGGTTATGTAACCCTCAAAGGACTTATTTTTGAACCTAGGGGAAAGAAAAATGGAAGGTTACTGAAAGGATATTTCTGATTCACATGTTGCATGTCTAATTAAATTTACTGTGTAACTGGCACAAACATATAACACTCTTAACTGATCAAACGAAAGAGACATTGCTCTAAAGAAAAATCATTTGCAAAACATGTCTTGAGAGGAGGGACATACTGCAGTGCTGAAAAATCTCCACTGATTCCTATAAACAGGATACCGCTTGTAAGCTTTCAATGTCCCTGCACATTAAACACCGCAGCAAAGCTCTGGGAGGGTCTGCCTTTTATGAGGCGACTGGAAAGCAGAAATGAAAAGACTGAGCACAGATTGAACAGCACATCTCATTCCTCCACACCCCCATACATCCCAAAACACAGGCAGCCACTCTCTGACTCACAATGAACAGTGTTATCCTGAGTCACACTCTCTGATCCCCTTAGCAACAAAGGCTTTGGTATTGTTAGTGATGCAACTCACAATCAATCATATCCTATGCTATTTTTAAATCAGGGAGGATGTTATGTAGGTGCGTTCTGCTGAAAGTATTAACTTAGTTCATGAGAGAAAGGGTGGATAGATGCAGGTTGTCAGTTTGAGACAGTGGAGCTAATATGAGCAGAGGTTTCCTCTTTCCTCTTGACAATTTTTAAGGCATTTTAGCAGCATTGAGGATGAAACAGTAGAGAGCAAAAGGAAAGATGAACAATGCTATTTGTTTAGCTTGTTGACTGTGCTAATTTTTCATCATATTTATAACCAAAAACTAGTCCAGGGCCGTTTAAATATGTTTTCTTGGTAGGATGTACACAGATTTGGCTAAATACATAAACCTTGACCTGACACAGGGCTGCCACAGCATTGGACCACTCACAACTCACCTGCCTCATTTCTAACTTTGGGATCTTGACCCTCACTAAAAAGCAGGAGTGAAAAATGCATTTGAAACTACAGGAGCTGACTGCATCAGAGCTGAGCAAAAAAAAATAAAACAAAAAATAGAACATTATTGCTGTAACAAGCCCCTTGAGAATAGCATGACCTTAACCTTAAACGAACAACACTCCAAAAATGGTAGCGGGACCAGTTTCTGTGTCCTTTTTAAGAGCTCTTACAGTATAGCTCCACACCAGAATGATAATCACATCTGGCAGTAACAAAACATCTGTCCAAACTTAGCCTCTGTTACAGGGGAATATCTATCTGAAGTTAAATATAACCAGGATACAGGGAAACTAAGCCAACACACACTGATGTGAGGTTTTGATGACAGGCAAGGCTTCGAACACTGACATCCAACAATCAGAGAGGTGTCCATGTCTCCAGCAGTGGAAACAAAAATAGATCACGGTATGAGGCAGCAACAGTAAAGCACACTGTGCTTTGTGGAGCTCTCTGGAAAACATACATTTCCATCTTATACATTTTTACTAAGCTGTTGCCAAAAAAAGAATCTGCAAAAAAAAACCACATACACATTTTAATGACAAAAAACTGTGTTTAAGAGTCTATGGGTGAAAAGTCCCTTTCAACCCAGACCTAAAAATCAGCAAGTGGTTTGAGCAGAAGGATATTGAAGAAACTCTGTTAAAGCTCCAGTTTTGACCAGAAAAGCCTGAAAAATCTGTTTAAAATCAGCCAAAAGATGAGCAGAGTGAATAACTGAAAACATGTTATATGTTTAGTTTGTACTTGCATGAATTACAATAACAGTAACAATTACATATAAACCGTTATTGGCTCAGAAAGTAGCATAAAGGTCAAAGCCAAACTGCACTAACAACAACTCTGTGACCACAACAATAACAACTTAAATAAATAAATAATAGATCAAATAACATGTATTAAATGACCATTTAATCAGCACATTTTCTGTCTTAAGGTAATTGGGCCTTAATGGATAAATGAAACAATGTCCAGCAAATGTCATAAAACACAGAGAAACAAACCAGAAATAAGAGCAGAAGTCTGATAAAACTTTCTAGATTCACCTCCTGCCTTATGTGCTTAAGATAAACCAGCTGAGCTTTGTTTACATTTGAAAATTGCCTACTCTGTGTACTAGTAAAAATGTTAGCCTCGCTACTTTACAGCTATTTAAATAAGAAAGGAAGCTGCTATAGATGGATTCACATGGACTAGTCATGTTTAACATGTATGAAGATGTAAAACCACCATATTTTCAACATCACAGTAAATATCCGTGGCTTGAAACTGCTGCGCACTTCACGAGGATTATCTCTTTCATGATAACACAGCTTTTTGAATTTTGTTACACACTTGCTTGTTTGACACTAATTTTTTTACCTGCCCTTCCCCTCTTTGCAGTGTCCCTGCTTGTACACAGACAAAATTAAAGAAAACGTACAGTAATTGAGCAGTCAGCTACAATAAAATCAACACATACCTGTACTTTTATTGCTGTTAAGTTAACTCTGCAGCTCACACTGACCATCTGAATGAGCAGAGCTGTAAATGTAATATGTGACTTGCATTCACAGTACGACTGACCCTGCCAGGGCTGCTGTGCTAAACCCTCGATAACTGACAACATACATTAGCAGTTCATCATTTACAAACATTTCCAACAGGCTTCAGTTTAAATATAATAAAAAAATAAGAGTATATACAGTTAAATATGCGAACAGCGCAGTGAAATGTAACGTTACACCAAGGACGCCATTTTAAGAATGTCTGGAAGGCGGCGGTAAGGAGAGGGAAGACGTTAATAACTTGGGAGTTGATGGGTTTATTTAAAATAATAACAATAATAATGACATCTCACCTTTTCACATAGCGTTTTAACTTGTCCTTCCGACAGCTGCTTACATTCGTTGAGCTGCTCGATCCACTGATCAAGTTCTTTCGTGAACGCCTTTTCGTCCATTTCTGTGTTTTTTCGGGGTCGCAGCAGTTAGACCGCAGATGCTTTAGCTAACGGTGACGCTACGCTAATTGGACGAGTCCACCGGGTCTTCTCGTCTTTTCCGGAGCTCACGAAAACGGCCACTGAAGGTGCTAATAGCCGCAGACTCATGCACTTGTGGCTGCCAGATCGTTATGATTTGACTGGACTCAGATCCACCCTGATGATACGTTAGTGTCGAATTAGCCGCTACAAAACGCCGCACTTCCGGCTGTGACCTTCTAAATAAAAGCATGACTGCGGACGAATTTCTTTTAAAGGAGAGATACAAGGTTCCACAACAAATGACTGACGAGCCCTTAGTGTAATTATATATTTAAAATACAAGTTATTTAAACTACTTATAACTGTTACACATTTGTGAATTTATAACCCTCAATAAATATATAGATTTATTCTAGAGTTTTCTAGAATGGTGCCTGATGGTGGCAGCCATTTACAGCAGCTCCTCTCTTTGTTAGTTGTTTTTGTTAGTTGTTGAGTTTTGTGCTGGGAAACCCAGCTGAGAAGAAAAATTAGGACATGAAGGAACTTGGTCTACATTCACTGCTGCCTCAACAGGCAAACAAGGCCCTGCTGCCACCTGGTCAGTCTCCATCTCTCCCAGTAATCTGGATACCTGCAGGCTGATCTACCTGATTTAGGAGCTTAAAGTCACCTGTCAGTTCAGCGCTGTTGTTACTTTTTTGCTATTGACCTGTCCTGTATTTTTGTGCTACCCTGTAGATTTACAATGCCATTTTACTCGACTGTTGTGATGTTAATATCCCCTTCTGGGGATCAATAACATGTTATCTGATCTAATTTAATCTAATGATCTAATCTAAAGTGGTTTTTGGCCAGTACAATATATGATTGGTATTAAACTTCCTTCTGCCTTTTTAAAATGCCTATTTGGATAGCAGCTAGATTTTGATGTTGGGGATGTAGGGATTTTTCACTTCAGATGATGTCACCTAGATTAGCAGATTGACCAATACTTTTTTTAATTGTAGGGACTTAGCAACCCACAAGTGATTTTTCTTATCTCAGCATCAGCAGTTGTTTCCACTGTTCTCTGCCCACTTTGGAGACATGTTTTAGTTTTATGTAACCCTCACAAAGTATCAGGTAAACCACTGGTCAAACATTTGGACATACAGATATAGTTATTATTACAAAGTGCTCTTGGAGCAGTGCTTCTGGGTGAGTTGTTTTTCTGAGGAAAGCAGTGACATCAGTGTGCAAACAAAGCTTTATTTGCTAGAACTGGTGTAAACATGCAGCAGACAAAGGTCATTTGACAGACTATCACCATATGACCAAATTACTGAGTCACTCTGAAAGTCTTTAGATGATATCATCTGTTAATAATGTTTCAACATGAAATGAAATCAGAAAGTCCCTTTTTATAATCGCTCTTCTGTAATAATAACAGTTTGTTACCTCCAGTTGAGGATGATTTGAAACACAACACAATATAAATTAACTGAATCTGAAACTTTAAATGGCAATACTTTATTATTATTATTATTATTATAATACACTGAATAACTATTTTATTTGTTAAATATTTGTATGAAAATATTTCTTTATTAACATTATGTTTGTTTGCTGAGTTATTTAACTATGGGGACAGTAAACGACACATTTTTAGTCAAAATACCATCAAACTTAAAGTTTTATTTAGTATCTTAACAGAATAATTTTCTTAATAATTTATTTATAGTCAGCTTTTCATCTTCTATCTAGGTTTTCCATTAGATTTTGTGAAGAACATCACTGTGTGTTGCAGAGTCCAGAGTCACATTTATTCAGAACATAAATGTGCAACACTATAAATAAACCCAGCAGCAGTGAGTATCACCAGCATCCGGTGTCACTAGGATTCACTGCGTGCAGCTTGACGCAGCAGCAGCGCGCACCCCGACCCAAATAGCAACCGGAGACCGGTGACAGTGAATCAGCCATTGGCTCAGCGCGTTTTTCCTCTGCGCTTTCATTGGCTCAGTGTTTAATAGAGAAGTCACCGACACACATTGTGGGGAATACATCATCGCTGCTGCTTCAAAACATGTGAGTTTTGTGGTGTGGCCATGATGCCACTGTTTTACTTGTAGCTTATTAAAGTAAACAAAGTGTTAACAGATACACTGTGAGCATAACATTATTGTAATTTATTCACTTATTCACTTACAAACGTGCTGTAGAGTGGTCAGTAATGGATCACACTGAGAAAGCCCGTTTATATTAATGTATCCAGAAACTCAAACAATAAAAGTTGAGTGAAAATAAGTTTTAAAAAGGCAGAAACCTGATTTTAACAACAAGTGTTGTGTGTTTATAAAGACTGACGCAGTTTTTTCCTTTGTGCCTTTGTTCTTCTATTAAAAACACATTTTTGCACTGGATGCTCTTTCATTATGGTGAACACTGAGTCAAACGTTATCCTGCTGCTGTAATGTGTGCTAAAGCCACAGTGCCCAGATGTTTTATGAAATTTGTTCACCTATAAAAAGGTTCTTTTTTCATCTGGACTAACGGGATCCACAGCTGCCTTCAGGGTGGGAACAGTGGAAAATACTGAGTAGTGCTTTAATGCACCGTTGGTTTTGGTCTCTTCATGGAATTTGTGCTTGTGCTTGTTACATCAAACCTTTCTGGTTTGAAATGTTTGCATGTAGCAGGAAACTTTCTATTGTTAACTTACAAGTCTTCTCTGTTGGAAATGTATGGAAATAAGGTCCTTTCCTCAAAAAATGTAAAAGACATCTACAGGCCTTGAAATATAAACCTTTTGCACAAGAAACCTGTACAATAAACAGAAATAATTCTGAAAGGAAATCTGGTGCAGGGAAGTGTGATCAGACATTAAACCCAACTTTATAAGATATAAAACACCCTTTGTCAGCAGTTAGTTTTTATCCAGCCTTGTGATTCAGCTTAGTTTTTTCACCCTCCAGGGGAAATAAAAAATACAGACATAATAATTTCATGTTGCCATGACTCCTTAATGTGAATACGACATGTCTGTAGCTGCAAATGAATATAACAAGGACAGTATGTTCTTTAAAGAGAATCTTGTTCATTACCTCAGGAAGGTGTGGGCTGAATTCCTGGGCGTTATAGCCCTACATGTTTCCCTTAGGTTTAATTAATGACCAAGGAATGGTCCATCATCAAACAACTATTTGTCTTCTTTACACTTAGAATTAGAGGTGGCAGTGTAATGTATTTAAATGTGTGTAAATGTAGACGTTGGGAAAAGATGGAGGAAGGTGGTTCAGAAAGGTTCCACATGCATGCATGCAAATCACCACCACTTGTAGTAATACTGTATGTACCTTTTTACTTCCCCCACACAGTGGTAGAACCTTTAGAGCATTAGTGTATTTTGATATGCTCCCATTAAAGCCACTGATGATTCTTTGGGTTCTTCACCAAAGGGTTGAATCTCTGTCAAACAGCCTAAACTGTTACCAACTGAGGCATTGCATTTTTCTGTAGGATTTATGTTCTGTCCATGAAAATATAACCTGATTGTTTGTGTTAGCAACTCAGTGGGATGGACCTGTGCCATAGATGTGTCAGGGTTGCTGCTGGTATATAAATCCATTATACTGGCTGTAGATTATTTGCTGCATGTGAAACCCAGCTTACATTCATTTCTGGCTCCATTTGTCTCATCAGCAAAAGCTCATTTTGTACCATAAAAAGAAACCACACATCAAACAAAAGCCGCCATCAAAAGCTGAATCTGCGCTTCCTTTCATGGCCACTCGCCGACGCACTGACACACATGCAAGTATCAAGTTAATTAATAATCATCCTGTCTTAAATTAAACCTGTTAGCTTCCTTTGTGAGCACGATGAAACGCGAGGCAAGATGAAAGAGGGTGATAAATCATGGTTTAATGTGCTCATATTAAACAGGGGGGGATTACACTGCTGAGACACAACACAACCTCATCTTTCTTTACAGTCATTAGGTGAGAAAGAAAATACATTCAAAACAGTTACTTATAACTACATTCTTGCTGATTAAAGTATCAGACTCTGCAGGATCAATCAAAAAGCATCGTCCATTTATGTTCAAGTGATCTATTTTCTTCCTACAAACAGTCCCACAGAGGAGGTACAGTGTGTGTGCGCAGGATGCATCTCTCGCTATGAGAGATACAATTCTTCATTAAAAAGCAGATTAAAATGTGCAGAGAAGAACCCAGCTGCTGCTCTGTGGTTTTTATGTTTTCCTGATTGAGCCTCTTCTGCAGCAACAAACCATGTAATCACTCACATGCTCGAGAGCGCTCGCTTTATAATTGAAAATCTCTGTTTGCAGGTCCACACTGAAAATAGGCAACAATATTTTTTTTTTGCTTCGCACAAACTGGAAACAAAGGCATCAGCTGCATACTTTCAATAAAAATCGACACAGTGATCACAATGATCAGTTTAATTTCTGATCACATTTTTGATTATATGCATTTTCAGTTGTGTTCTTGTTTTTTCCTTTCAAATCTGGATCATGATGCGGTTTTTCACTCTGTATTCCACAGCTGTCTGACTCATAATGAGCCTCCACTTCATCAAGTTTCAAGGCTCTAAAACAGTGACCCTGTAGCCTGTTTTAGATCATGACAAGCTTCCTCCGGATCATTGTTTTCCACATTAACATTTCATCGATCACTTTGGAAACAAGTTCATCCGGGCTGTCTGATTGTTTTGGACCTGGGCTTTGTCTAACATTACACAACCCAGCAGCTTGTTCGACCTCCCGCTTTTCTGTTTTGAGGGTTTTAACCAAAATCATGTTGTATTTTAGCTTAACTACCTTTATTCATATTTCATGCTATTCATTCCTAGTTGCGTGTATATTTTTATATTGCCTTTTGTTGATGCCTTTTATGTCAAAAATAAAACATGGGACATAAAAGTTCTACTGTTAGAAAGTTTATTTTGCTTTCTCCTGGCCCTGAACATAATTTGAAGATGCATTTACGGACACATTTCTGAATCTTCCTTAATTTATGCAGATCTTTGTCTGTTATCTCTTTAATTAAAACACATGTAAACAAAACTGAGTCACAGGAATAGACGTGTTTAAAAAGTGGAATGCACAGTTGCTTTCATCACTTAACTTTACCCAACCGCATGCATGTCCCCAGTGATGATGGAAAACTTGTCTCAATTGTATCTTCAGTTTGGAAGTGATGACATGCTGAGGCATGGGACAATGGCAGGAAACACAATACACAAGCTTAATCCAAAGTAACACAACCCTCAGCTGCACTGTGGCAGAACAGAGCCACTGTGAGCTCCAACAACAAAGAAGGATACACCACCAGTCAAATGACAGCAATTTATCAGTGGGCCTTAGTCTCTGTTGTTGTGGCCTTTTGGTTATAAAAGCTATTCAGGTACTTCCTGCTGCTACATCTAAATTTAAATTCTCTGCATGTGCCAAGGCAGTTTGGATAAAAGCCCTTTTAATTCTCGGTGAGCAGATGCAGACTGCATGATTGATGCTGATGCCAAGTTATCAGGATAAAAATGGTTGAACCGCCAGAGATATGTGTTTGCCTCTAATGTGGTGGAGGAAATGATCATGATAAATGGGTTGTTTCGGAAAGTTGGGTGATGATACTGTTCAGAATCAGAAGGAAGGAGGGAGCAGTCGGACATGCCGGAGGTGGGTAGGATAGAGACACACCCCCCTCCGAAAAACGAGCCACTGGTTGTTGCTTGTTAGCCGTACAAACATTACATCAGTGGTGCATTGTCAGGTCATGTGATGATTACCCTCTGAATAACCTTGAGAAACTCGGAATGAGCAGGAGACAGGCAGTCTAACTGCAAGAGACACATACATACACACAGAGACAGAGAAGAAGCTGAGTTTATTCACTACTGGGAATGTACACATAAGACTATTAACACATTTGCTGGAAAATTTTGCTGCAGCCACATCAACACAGAAAAGCTATGGGAAACGTGCCAAAACAATATAGCACATCCAGCATTCATAATAATAAACTGTATGACATGTGATGAACTATTTATGACTTTGAAGACGTATTTACTCCTTTTAGCTTCATTATCACTTTTATTATGTATGTATTTCTTTCATCTATCTCATTATATTTGCCTTTTGTTTTTTACATGTCAGACTAAATATAGTGACACACATGTAAACCAAAAAAAGACAGAGGGAGGGAGGAACTTTTGCTGACTCTCCTTTTCTTTCCACCAATTAGCATCCAGTATTGTGTCTCCAGGACACCTGAAACCATGACAACAGCAGGTTACTGTTCCAATCTGAGATCGTGGGCTCCACCTGCTGTTAACACAGAGGACATCCAGGATGCTTATGCTTTGAGGACAGGCAGGAAAATGAGAGCAAGAAGCATTATTCCAGGAAATATCACTTTTAGAATTTTCTTTCTCATATCAAACAGGAGTGGAGGTGCACTTTGCACTACTTATAGCCTGTAAATCACACATATTTTACAGAATTAAAATTTGACAGACACTGGCGAAATTAAATTAAGGTCCACTTACCAGATGTTTTGCAACAGCTTCGCATGGTTTTCATCTGGAAATGCAGCTTTGGGTGTGTTAGATAAATCTTGCCTAATTTGGAAAGACAGTGTAATAATATATATTTTTAAAAGCATTTCATATTATACATCATTAATGGGGAAAAATAAGCACTGTAGCCAGGCTGACAAAGAGTCATAGCTCTTAGTCATAGCTGGTGTGTGTTGGCCTTTAAACAGCATTATTAGGAAACACTCCATAAATTACTATTGCTCTGCAGAAGACACCCAGTAACCTTTTTTATCTATGAAACCAGAAGGAAATTAATTAGTCGAACTTCAAGTATATAAAGGCCTGGATTTCCTGCAATTTTCTTTTTATTCAGACAAGACAGAGGTTAGAATATCTAACACGCAGTTACTCTAGATGACATAGCACTAGTGTTTAATACTACTGTGAGGAATCTTGGCATTATCTTTGACCAGGATATCTCATTTAACTCATATATTAAATAAATCTCCAGAAATGCCTTCTTCCACCTGAGGAATATCTCTGAAACATCCTGTCTCAAAGTGACGCGGAAAAAACTAGTCCATGCATTTGTTACTTCTAGACTTGACTAGTATAATTCCCTCCTAATAGGACGTCCCAGTAACTCCTTAAGAAGCCAGTAGCTGCTGGTGGAACTGCCTTGACACATTGAGCTCCTCTCCTCCTATCACTATATACTCCTACGTCACCATTGTATGTTATTAACTCTGTGTCTTTTCACTCATAGTTGCTCATCTTCATCTTTCTCTCTCTCTCTCTCTCTCTCTCTCTCTCTATATATATATATACCTTTTTGCAGGTATTTTGCAGGCTTAGAGCTGTATCATTAAAGAGCCTTTTTCCTTTCCACTGTCACTTAGTGTTTTCTTAAGATGGATTTGTTGGGTTTTCAATATAATTCCACATGGCTGGATTGTCATATTCTGTAAGATCTTAAACCGTACATTGTAAAGTGCCTTGAAATGTTTTTTTATTGTGAGTAACGAAAAACTCTGCTTCAGTTACAGAAGATGAAAATCATAAAATGCTGACAAAAACCTCTGAAAGACCTTGAGTAAAGATTGTTTCCATTATTGTTCTCAGGAAGTGGCTGAATTCTGAGCTCTGTGTTCTGTGTGTCACTTTTGACTATTTTAAAATACATTCTCTGATGTTCTTTCTTAGCCAGTTTTCTCTTTGCTCTTTGTGAGCAGCTGCAGATTCCAGCACAACATATATTTTGCAAACAAGGTGCTTTCTATGTCCTATTTTCATTATTCAGTCTCATTCTATCGTGTCCTGTCCTGTTTTCTTCATCTTTTATTTTGCCCCTTCATATCGTGTATATTTCCAGAAAAAAATCTGCTGATTTAGAAGAAAATGAAACCACCAATAACTCAAAAGTTGTCAGAAATAGCGAGCCTAAAATCTTAACTGAGACAATAGGAAAGACGATTGGCAGAAATTAACAAAGGTGGAGCTTGCATACTGCAGCTTGTATTTGTGGTCTTTTGCTAAGACAACAGAAAATCAATACTGTATTGTATAAACTATACTGTATAAACATATAACACCCAGAGCTGGGTACACCTTTGCTTTTTTTCATTGCTCACAGATACATGCTGTATAATATATTGCCACAAAAAGCCCTGTTGTTGCATCAGCAATGGGTAATGAAATCACAGTAGCAGACTGTTTGAAAGTTTCATGTTATTGTAATTATAGAGATGTTGCAATAAGCTTTCAACACAGCAATAATATAAGAACAGCAGTATTCAGAATTTGTATATGTATCTATCTTGTATATATCTCTTACAACCAATGGCTTACTTTTATTTTATTTTATTTGTTGCTATCAGATTAATACAATTCCCTTACCCTTATGGACTGAATGTCATTTTCATTTCTGTTTGATTGAGCATTTGATTGATTGATTGATTGATTGATTGAAGTATTTATTTTGAATACGTAAAGAAAAGGAAGACAAGAAAAATATCAATTTTTAAAAAATTAAAAACAAAAATCTAATAAGATAAATAAAACAAATGAATAATAACAATATAATTATCGACAACAACAACAGCCAACATAAGCCAAATAAAGCAAATGAAAATTGTGAACAGGGACCATGTTAACACTGTAATGCAATGATCGGACATAACATTATGACCACTCGTACAATCCTGTACAACCGCTTTGCAATGAATTCTACATTGACATGGTTTTAATTTTTCAGTTTTTACTTTGAAACTGTCAGAAATGTGATAATTCTCTAATGATTCGGACCCTTCGTTGATGTAAACAAGGAGTCCAAAACATTAGAGGCACCTCTCTTAACATAATGTACTCAAGTACAACTCCACTGCCCACAATGACCCTAATAATGCACATGTTGTAGTTACTATGGGATTCCTCTTCTTGGGACACTCATAATATACTAAAGCTAAAAACATTGCAATCCAGATTTTAAAAGTTTCCATACGTGTATCCACCACTGTGCCGCTGTGTGATGATTTGGGCTAAATTAAAGGATGTGGGTGTACAAAGTTTTACGGCAATCCATCCTCACCCTAACTACTGAGGAATATCAGTGAAGTTCATTATAAAACACCTGATGAAACTCAGTGCATCATTTTAATCCATCTAAACTACATCACCACCACTACAAGCTGCAGTGTCCTTCACAGAGCTTAAACTCTTACTGAGATGCACCAACAGACCACAGGCTTGACCAACTGCCTGAACATTCACCCAGGCAGTTGTCTAATTTAATTACCACTATTGCCCATCCAGATGCAAGGAGACATCACAGCTCTAATGAGACAATTAGCTTGTACCACCTTCAATCTCTGCTTCTCATTAGTGCTGAGTGGCTGCCGTACATGTCGATGGCTCCATCCCTGGCTCACCTTAACACTCACGCTGGAGTCTTCCAGCCCACAGAAGGTTTCTGTGGAGACTAAAGGGTCATTAGATCGAGGCTGATGTGAAGGGTAAAAAGGTTGAGTGACCTCTCCATCCAGAATGAGGGAGAGAAGGGAGGGAATCATCAAGTACAGTAAGACAGAATAACGTTCAACCATTACGAATGCAAAAACTATACCAGCTAATATTTCTAGACCAGTTTAGTTACAGTGATGACATAAAGAAATCATTTACAACTGTATGTTTTTGCATGTTTTGAATAGGCTGCTGCATTCATTTCAATTTTACTCATTTGACCTCACAATTTAATGCATTTTGATTAACATCTTTAATAACCTCCATGTGGCAGCAAATATACATTATGTTTCATAATTCACAGGGCTTAGTTTATTTATATATTTATATTAGTTTACTAAATTATGTTTGATTGGTTTGTCATGACTATGCAGTACAATCACAGGGGTACAAAGTCCCTCTAAAGTCTTTAATAAGCTAAGAATATAATTTACATAAATCATTATGTCCATAACAATTAAAAATAAGGATTTTCTATCCTGGTTAACAAAATGCGTTTAGCTTCTGTTAATAAGGTATTCAGTAATACACTGTCCCTCAAAATATACACAATATACTGTTTTTGTATTTTGTCTGTCTTTCTCTTTGTGAGAGAAACCAATGCACAATTTCTCTGCCCTTTCTATTAAAAGTACCTTAGCTCAGCAGTAATACTCTTCCTGTCTATTTTGGTTTGATCAGGTCATTGTCCAGCTTCTGGCAAACACACATGAGGCCACACTGCTTTCTGTATGAAACAGCCAGATGGAGAATTACAGAACAAACCACTTCAAGAAGAGTTGCTATAAAATATTAAATAGTCTGTTACAACCAGTTTCTTAGTCTGAATCAATCTTGCCAGAATAAACACACTTTCTTCTACTTCCCAGCTGATAAAATCTAATTTAAAATGATTCTAAAATAAATCTTTTTACTTCCTAGAACATAACACGTGATGTTAATGTGTTTTGCATTACATAAAGAAACATGCTTTTCATTCCTGGGTGATGGGGAAGCCAGACCCTCTTGTCTATGTGACCTACATTCTCATAATAGTGAAATGCTAACAGGGTTGTGGGTCTATTGATAGCTGCAATCTGGACTGGACAGGGAAATGACCAAGAGAAAACTGAAGCTACAGTGGGTTCATTCATTTTTTTCAGTTTTGCTATATTGCAACCTGGTATTACAATTGTTCAAATTCATTTTTTTTCTAAATAATCTACACTTAGTACCCCATAATGTCAAAACTGAATTTTAGAAATGTCTGTAAATATTTTTACAGACACTGAAAAACTGAAATATCACATTGTACATAGTATTCAGACCCTTTGCAACAACACAAATATTGCTCAGACGCTCCCTATTTCTCTTGATCATTTCTGAGATGTTTGACACCTTGACAGGAGTTCAAGCCTGGGGAAGGCTTCACAAATATCTGCTGCACTGAAGCTTCCCAAGAGCACAGTGGCTTCCATAATTCTCAAGTAGAAGAAGTTAAGCACAACCAGGATTCTTTAAAGAGCTGGTCGCTTGGCCAAACTGAGCAATCAGGGGAGAAGGGCCTCAGTAAGAGAGGTGAAAGAGGTGAAAGGACACTAAGAGTCGAGGATCAAGATTCTCTGGTCGGATTAAATCAAGGTTGAACCGTTTGTCCTCAGCTCTGAATGTTATGTCTGGAGGAAACCAGGCACCTCTCATCACCTGCCCAGTACCTTCCCAACAGTGAAGCATAGTGGTGGCAGCATCCTGCTGTGGGGCTGTTTCAGCAGCAGGAACTGGGAGACCGGTCAGAGAATTTGCAAAGAATAACGGCAGATAATCGCCCAGTCCAGGTGTGTAAAGGTGTACTGAGTAAAGGGTCTGAATACTAGGTACAGTGTGATATTTCAGTTTGGGTTTTTTTTTTTTTATTTACAGATATTTCTAAAATTCAGTTTTCACTTTATCATTATGGGACACTGGCTGTAGATTAATGAGACAAAAAAAATTATTTTAACATCAGGCCACAACATAGTGAAATTGAAAAAAATTAATACTTTCTGTAAATTATGTGCAAATATCAGTCAGCTTACGCTCTACACCCTGTAGGGGGACTAGTGGGATTTTTATTCACCCATCATGTGATTTTCAGTGTTTAGTTGTGTCATGTGACTCTTTCTTTCTTGATTTCTGCAACAATTCCAGTCAAGGGACAGTTATGTCTACAGGAATGTTACTAATACTTAATGCATACTATAATGTAATTACAGGCAACATCAATCTGTTTTTCTGCTTCAGGAGTTGTTTTCACTCTGATGGAAACATCATAACAAAAGATTATTAGTACTACAATAATTATATTGTAATATTGTGGGTATTATTGTCATTTTCCTGTTAGGTGGTTTTAGATCTAATATAAAATAAGATTTTAGGCTATGGAATATGAGAAAATTGTGGAAAACTATTACAATTTTGGTTTGTTTGATAACTTTGTTTTTTTACCACATAGGGCAGAGAAGAGCAGCACTGCATGCACCACCTGGTATTTTTTGTTGATTTTTACCACCTACTTATGAACTCATTAATAAACTTATGGTATATATATGAACTCAACTATAAACTCTAAACATACAATTTATGGCAGATCTGTTTTATAAGATTGCATTAGATTGTACATGTGTACCTAATAAAGTAGACAGTGAGTATAAGATTAGCAACCTCTTTTTTTCAAAGGAGTTCTGGTCCAAAATTACCAGCAACAACAGGAAAGAACAACACTGAACACATGTAAACAAAACTTGTGTATGAAACTTTGGAAATATAATGGAATACAGTGTGGTTGTTTTATTTTGAGGGGTTGTCACTTTAATCTCAAATGTAACACAACATTTTAAGTACTTAAGTATTTTCTGTTATGACATTCTTTCTTAGCATGATTTGCAATTAAGGCCATTTTTACACGGCCATGCTGCCTCATTGGTGAGTAGATGTGCTGCTGCCATCAATTTCAAAATTGCCTTTTTTTTGGAACATTTGATATCTTTTCTATGTTCTGTTGTGAGTAAAATGTGGGAGTTTAATTTTAATCACTTTACAGGAAGAGCATATTAGCTATAGATGGATTATCTTGATTTAAGATAAGCCACTTATTGTATTGCTAAGTAGATTATTAGACTGGTGCATGTTCATTTTTATTATCACCTGTCATCTGCCCAGAAGTCAAAGTAGATTGATAGTATTAAGCGGAGGACAGGCTGTATCTTCTTTAGCAGACTCCCACATCAAGTAATATGGTATCTCATTTAATGAGAACAAACTACACAGGATGTCACCTTTGTGGAAATCTTGCTGCTATGGTGTCAGGACAGCAGAAAATATGAGACAAGGTGAGGCAGCTGCAAACGTTTTTAATCAAGAACACTGCGCCGGGGAACAGTTGCATGTGTTTTAATTTGGATGAACTTGCACTGAAACTACTGGTCTGCACCTCGCCCTGTGTACGTCCTTATAGATAAAAATAATACAATTATACTGTTACCATGACAACGGACAAAGTTATTATATACATTAAAGATGCCTTTGAATCTGTGTTAAGCCACTGAGGTCACACACATGCTGTTCGTACCTATGAGAATATTACAGGCCAGTGGAAAATAGATGAAATCTCACAATATAACCTTTATAAACTCAATATCCAATATCAAAACAAAACAAAAGACATTATACCTGACCTAAACGATGGGGAAGCCAATAAGTCTGTTTGAAATGACAAAAAAGTATCAGTATACACTATAATGCCAAAAGTTTTGGAACACCCCTTTGAAATCATTGAATTCAGCACTGAAAGCAACGTCCATAAAGACGTGGATGAGCGAGCTTGGTGTGGAGAGCGCAGTACAGTTTTGAGGTACTTTAGTGGAGTAGTTGTTTTTACTATTTTACTCCATTTAATTTACTTAACATCATTGTCATGGTCTCTGGTTTCTCTTGCCCGTCTGGCCCTCTCCTTCCATATATGGTCAATTTCCTGTTCCCCCTCCTCTCTGCTCAATCTGCTACTAATCAACTTGATCACTTGCACCTGTTCTCCCTCTTCTAAAAACAGGTTTGTCAGTTTCCTATCTTGCCAGATAGTCTACTATCCTGCAGTCTACTTGATGGACCTCCTGGTGTTTAGCCTCGCTTCGCCTCGCCTCGCCTCGCCTCGCCTCGCCTCTGTTAGCATTGGAACACACCTGTTGGTTTTGTTTATTGAGAGTCTTCAATTACAACAATCATCACTAAACACTATATATATAATTATCCACATAATTACCTCTCCCACACCACCTGCCCTAACTGTGAAAGCAGCCATCTTAGGAAACCACATCCGCATCTCTCCCTCTGTGAGTACCATTTACCACAACCAATCAATATTAACCAGTCCAAACCCATATTAACTCTGCCTCTCTTCTTGGAAGAACTCCAACCAACCTCGGACTCCTTCCCCTGCTATAACACCTGCCATAAAATAAAGTTTATTCTTAAATCTTTTTTTAACTCTTTTGATTCTGTCTGGTGACATGGAGACACCTCCGGCACCTGTGACAACCATCAGTTGCTAGTTACTTTTTGCAAGTTTAGATTCTCACACTAAACCTGTTTATGGGTCGCAACACATTTTTACCATCATTTTCATCTATTAGAATTTGTCAAACAAGTCTGGACAAGACTTTTACATTTATGTTATCTAATACAATATTTAAAATACACTCTTTTCTCAGTTAAAACACTTTTACTTTGTACTTTAAGTAACATTTAAACTTGTACTTTTCTACTTGTGTAGAAAAATGAAACCGTACTGGAGTATTTTTCTTGTCAAATACTTACACCTTTACTTCAGTACTGGGGCTGTGTGGGCTACTTTAAACACCTCGGTTTAATACGTAGTGGAACAGCATCTGCAGTTAATGATTCACACTGACCTGTACAGTGGCTCTGCAGTAAGAAAACATTACCTGCACCACAGGTTTCCTTTGATTGTGCCATATAAGAACCTGCTGTTACAGGATGTTTCTGAGAAAAGTTCTGATTGTAGCTTTCAGCACCTCTATGCATCTATAGCACAAACAAAACACTGAAGTTCAATTGTGGTGTTTAACTAACTAACAAAACTGACCATCACTATAGGAAATGCAAAACTGTACTGTTACATTTTTCTCTGCTTAACTAGTGCATGACTCACCACAAAGATCGTCAGTCTATCACAGGGACAGACTGATACTTCATTGGAATATTGCAGTGATATTAAACAAGATCAGAGTTTAATGTCAGACTTTAAACTCTGACATTAAGGTTGTGGTTTATGAAATCAAGTCAGTGAGCCAGTCAGTGAGTCAGTAAGCCTGTGTCATTTGCTGATACTTTAAGATGAGGCAAAAAAGGCAAAAAAGTATATCACAGTGCGAGAGTTATTCTTTTCTTCTTAACTTAGGTGATTTTACTAGAGATAACAACATTGTTGTTCTCTGCAACTGCACTCTTTTGAGTTGACCTGTTGAAATTCAAAAAAATAGATTCTGAGAAAGTTTTCCTCATTATTTGTGCTGTTTTCTTGTGTATAGTTCTTTCTACGCTCCGATGAACTATAATTGACATGCAAGACCTGCAGCAAGTGTCCAGGCTTGACAAATGTGGACACTGAATACAGCACAGTATTTGTAGTGTTTTCTCTCTCCAGTAAAAAAAAAAAAATTACTAAAAAATGTTTTACTGTGCTGTGCAACATCACATTGCTTTCTTTTTTCCATACAGGTCAAAAGGTTAATACTATAAATATTGTTGCAAAAATACTGAAAAAAACCTAAAAGAAACCAAAGCCTATTCATGGGAAATGTCTAAAAAACTACATTTGATCCATGTTTGCAGCACAGAGGTGATAAATACCCGTGTACCCCGCCTCTCGCCCGTATGCTGGCTGGGACAGGCTCCAGCACACCCGTGACCCCTGCGGGGACTAAGTGGTTCAGAAGATGAATGAATGTATGTTTGAAAACCACAACGTAAATATTTGAATATTTAAACTGCTACTACTACTGTTTAACTTTATAAACAGATAACTGCTTAGGTTATAAATTAATAATTTGTCACAATTGTTGTGTGACATGGTGTTTTGTCTTTTAAACAGACTAAGTATGGCAGGTAATTAATGTTGAGTTACAAACTTATAACCAATTAGGGTGAGCTGTCAATAAGACTTTCCTCTCAATAATTTGCTTAGTATTATTTCTGCTACTGCAGAGCTGTGATGCTTGATACAGCTGTGCCTCAGCTCAGCAACATGAGAAGAAGCCATGCTGCATGGAAACACAAATGTTTAACAGTTGTTCAGAAGTGCACTGTAATCAACTAAGTAGGATGATGAAGTATACTTCTCACGTTTGGAATTCAAGAGAATATATTTGTATACTACAAGTACAGTTTGCAGTTTGTCTATTAGCATACTTACTACAAACAGTATAGGGAGTTTTTCCTCCCCACTGCCTAGTGCTTGCTCAAGGTGAATTTGTTGGGTTTTCCTTATTATTTATTTGTATTGTAAGGTCTTAAACCTTAAATTATAAAGTGCTTTTGTTGTGATTTGGCGCTATATAAATAAACTCGAATTGAATTGAATACTTGTGAAATATAATTGAACATTGCTTAAGTATACTTGAAGAAATAAAGGGAAGGGAAATTATTAAGCTTAGGTATATGATTTGTACCAGTATTAAGAAGTAAAACTGAAAAAATAAACCTGGTCTGAGTGGAGAATTTTGCATTTTGGGATTGATAGATAGGTTTTCTTCAGAAGTTGACAGAGACATGTAAAGGGTTGTATCTGCTCACAAAAATATTATGGGTGTCAGTGAACATTTGGCCCACTTTTGCTGAATTCATCCATCTTTTTACATCCAGGTTGGGAATAAAAACATGTGGGAAGGGTTATAATTAACATGTTTATAACGTAATAAAATGTGTTTGACATAAAAGAGGCTGTACCTCTGTGAGAACCGACGTCACCCTACGTAGCGAGGCAGTTGTTTTGGGAGAAGAAAAGGGCTACAAGCGGAAGAAGCACCGTGTTTGGTTTCGGATAGCAACAGTGGTCGCTTTATCGCCCTGGTTTAGGTGTTTTTGTTTCTTTTACACATTTTGAATAATGTCAACCCCGGCAAGGAGACGGCTTATGAGAGATTTTAAAAGGTACCGTAACGATTTGTTTGTGTGTTGCTAGCAACGTTAGCCGGTGAAGCTAGCGGCTAGCTTAGCTTAGCTTGGTGTTAGCTGCTGGTTCAAAGAAAAGCCTAGCTACTGTATGACAAGCTAGACTGGAGTAAGTGTGGAAAACACATTTCATTTACATGGTTTGTCTCGTTGCCTGAGTCTGCGTGATTAGAAAATGCATCATTGGGTAATTTCGGTGTTACGTTTTAAGAAGGCAGGTTTATTTTATGAGTGTTTTGTATCTGGAGAACAACGTTAGTCTTTTTATTTCCCCTGCCCGGCTTGTTTGTTGCTGTAGACCGATGTCACTAACTAGAAATGAAATTTGGCTTGTGGACATTCTAGCAAACCCTTTGTCTTGGCTTTACTGGCCTCGATTTGAGCCCAGTTGCAACAGGATTTGTCTTAATTACTCGGCGCAGTCTGCAAGCTGTGGGTTTAAACCTGCTGCCTTGCAAAGAGAGCAACATTAGGCCAGTCGGCTAAGGTTAACAGTTTGGGTTTTAACCCCCTTTTAGCAGCAACGTGGCTTGCAGGTGTTGCACAACTCGGAGTGAACGGTTGGGGTGCTCAATTTCAATATTCATGGTGGCCAGATATGAGCCTTCCACCTCTTCTTGGTGCCTTTTCTAAATTAGGTATTAAAATAGATAAACAGCTCCTGCAACCTTCTGCTGTAAATGATGATGGCAACTCATGCTGTGAGTATGTTTGGGTTTCCTTGGAGAGTAACACCTGGCGAGACGGTGCTTGTAATACCTGCTATACCCAATCTGTTGTCTTGCTCCATATGGCATCCCACAGTAGGTGTTTGTGTTGAATTCACACTCACCTGTCAGTGGATAGAACAATGATAAGCTATTCTGCTAAGAAACGGGTCAGATAATGTATCGGTGAAACTCTACTCCATGAGCCCCCCAGGTGGTAATCTGTAACACATGGGGCACAAAGGAAAACACAATGACACATTCCTGGATTGGTCTTTGTGTCCGTGCCAGGGCTGACGGAGTGAACTCAGCTTTGCATGACATTTCCAACCCCTGATCTTAAGTTAAATGATTTGTACAGTATGTGTCTTTTATATGTTTGTTTGAAAACTGACACTTGTGTGGTGTTTGGGCTTAGTACTTGTACTTAGGACTAATTCACTTCCATTTTTTTTGTTCAAATGTATTTTTAGAAGCAGTTGACATTGCGAAACCACCAGTCGTTACCTTACAATTTAGTGCCTTGACTTTCTCTTTATATGTTAGTGTTTATTTAAGATTACAATAATTTGTAGGTTGGTTTATCTTGGGTTTATAATGGAAAAACAATGGGATCATAATTCTTTTTAACTTTAAGCTGCTGTAGCACAGTTAAAGCCGGAGTGTTTCTTTTTCTATAACCTCAGCTCACTAAACAATATCTTTTCTAGCATTTAGATAAGACTGTAATGATCCCCAAATTTGTAATAGCAACATGGAAAAACAAGTAAACTAAAAATCAATGAAAAATTGATGTTTACTTATATTTGTTACCGCTGTGTTTGATCCGTAGTAATGACATTTCGTTCTTTTGTATACTGTGTATGTGGAAGAATGACAATAAAGCTTAAATTGAGTTGAAAAAAGTTTGAATTATTGAGATGGCGTACACATCTTGTTGTACAGTCGTATGGCAGTGGGCACAAAAGACCACCTGAAGCGTTCTGTCATGCTCTTTGGTGGATTCGGTCTGCGGCTGAATGAGCTTTGCATCTGCCACATTATAAGTCGGGCAGCAGCCTTGATGCCCCCACCCCAACACACAACAAAGAACAGAGGACTCGCTACTATAGACTGATTATAGACTGAACATTTTCAGAAGCTCGTTGCACACGTCAAAGCCTCCTTCACTGTGTAGTCACAGCACCGCTAACTTTTACAACAACAACCACTAAAGTGTCTCTGTACAAGTGTTGTTCCTGTTGCGAGTCTAACCTCACATCCAGACACTCCTGGTCCAACATTTGTGCGCTGTGTGCAGTGACTACGTCACGCTGCTGTTAAACAAATGTAATAAATTAATTTTGTCTTGAGAACAAAGCTTCAGTTGATCTAGTTGGTCATGATAGTCCAGTCCCTGCACAATCAGTTCTTACTTCCAGCAAAGAGTTGGTGCCGGATTGGAACCAGTTTTCCTGGCCGTGGAAACACAAAGACCTTTTACGAAAGGAGGCACTAGCTCCAAACCAACCCTGGATCTGGTTTGGTGAAAAAGGGGTATGACTCCACTATGGGACTGGAATCTTCCTGCTCTTTTCTTCAGTTCTTTGTTACTTATGTTGAGCTTTAAGCAGGAATGGTCCCAGTACAGTTCCTTGAAGTGCACCAGTGCTGCTCATCACCACCTCAGATGCACAGTGAGTTAGCCTGCGATCCCCTTCGCAGTGCTGATGTGAACCAGCATTTTCTGCAGCTTTGCAGATAGCAAATATTTTCAGAAAATATTTCAGTCTCCTGTTTAAGGTCATATTTCAATAAGCTGGGAAGATGTCAAACCCCTATCATAGCACATGTGAATCCAAACAATTCTCCTGGCTGTGATGATACTAGTGGTCGTAGACTACGTTACGTGCAGAGGAGCTTGGGGATGTCTTTCAGCATCCGTTCAAACTCTTTGTTGATTCAGATATTGTCCTTAAATCATGATAATTATCAGATGGGTGGAGGTGGTGTCAGAGATGCCGTCTGTGAGGTGTATATTTTTGTTGGCCTGCTGGCAGAAGGGGTGTTGTTGGCATAATTGGACAAAGAGGTAGCATAGGTGAGCGCTGTAGAAGCAGCAGTAAGTAAGAGGCTAGCGGTACACTTGCTGTTAACAACGCAGTCGGACTAGCAACATTGAGCCAACACGTTCCCAGCGTATGGTTTGGTTTATCGCCTGTGCACGTCTCCCAGAATTAACGTGATTGCGATGGATTGCAATCTTGCAGTATCTGACAGGGAGCAGTTTACATATATACACGTTGCTCTACAGCAAGTATACCGTGAGAAAAGTATTACTGGGAAGAGGAATGATATGTGGAGGCCCATTGTCATCTACAATGGAACTGGAGGGATGATGTGCTTTGACCAGCAGAGATGTTGTCGGATCTTTTAAAGAACAGATCTGCAACAATCTACTACAGAACATTTATAGATTTGACAAAAAAGTCAATAGAAAATGGTATTTTCTCAAGGAGTCTTGAGCCTTTAAACTAACGGCATGAAGTTCAAGGTAGTGTCTTTAAATGTCCTATTGCCTGACCAAAACCCTAAAACCCATAGAGATTATTTTAGTGTAAATGTAAAAGGAA